>JARQOC010000005.1:215966601-216043665 GCA_033576535.1 Allobates femoralis | reverse complement strand
ACTCGAGGAAAGGTGCCTTGCAGGAGAGGGCCACCAGTTCCGATACCCGCCGAACGGAGGTGATCGCCACGAGGAAAACCACCTTCTGAGAAAGCAGGCGGAGCGAAACTTCCCTGAGAGGTTCGAAGGGCGGCCTCTGAAGCACCTCCAGGTCATAGGCCTCCAAGGGCCTGTTATATGGTGGAACAATGCAAGAGACACCCTGCAAAAAAGAACGAACCCGGGGTCTCGTGGTCAAACAGTGCTGAAAAGCACAGACAGAGCCGATGCCTGTCCCTTGAAGAGCCTAGGGACAGGCCTGTATCCAGCACAGACTGAAGAAAATCCAGAATCGCTGGAATCGAAAACTCAAGGGAGGAAGACTTCCAGAGTCACACCAGGCAAAGAAACGCTACCAAGCCCTGTGGAATATGCGGGTGGAGACAGGTTTTCTCGCGTTGGCCATAGGGCGCGCAACCTCTACCGAAAATCCCTGCAGAGTCAAAATCCAGGCCTCAAGGGCCACACCACCAAACGAAGGGCCCCTGAGTTCTGGTGAAAAAATGGGCCCTGGGAGAGAAGGTCCGGACGGTCCGGACGGCGCCATGGGACGTCTGCGGCAATGTGCGCGAGATCGGCGTACCATGGACTCCTGGGCCAATCCAGGGCCACCAAAATCACCGGGACGCGCTCCATTTTGACCTTCTGGATCACTCTGGAAATGAAGGATAGAGGAGGGAAGATGTAAGACGAAAATGTGTCCAAGTCTGGACCAGAGCGTCCGATCCCAGGGATCGCAGATCATGGGAGCGGGCAAAGAAGTTGGGAACCTGCGCATTCATACACGACGCTATGAGGTCCACATCCGGAGTCCCGAAGCGACTGCAGATCTGTTGGAATCCTTCAGGATGGAGAGTCCATCCTCCCGAGGCAAGGCCCTGACGGCTGAAAAAGTCCGCCGCCCAATTGACGATCCCCGGGATGTGACCAGTCGAGAAAACTGCTCCGGAGGACTCGACCCGGCTGAGGATCGGTTCCACTTCTTGCATAGCAGACTTGCAGCGGGCTCCGCCCTGATGGTTGACATATGCCACAGCCGTGGTATTGTCCGACTGAATGCGGATGTGACGGCCCTTCTGAAGATGATGAAAACTTTGCAATGCCAAGGAGATGGCCCAAATCTCCCAGAGATTTATGGGCAGAGAAGGCACCAGAGAAACCTGCTCCCCAGCCAAGGAAACTGGTGTCGGTGGCCAGCACATCCCACTGAGCCCGGAGAAGGAACTCCCCCGAGAGAGATGACGGGATCAGCCATTATCGAAGAGACTGCCTCCTTTCCGCTGACGGACGGCATGTCCAAGGAGGGTTGAACAGACTGCGCTTCCAGGCTGATAGCAGGGCCAACCGAAGTGGCCGGAAATGGAATTGGACAAATGGCACTGCGTCCAATGTCGCCACCATCCTTCCTAGAACTCACCTTGCAAACCGGAAGGAGTGCGGAAGATGAGAAAAACATCCGAACTGCAAAGCGCAGTAAAGGACCTTGTCCTGGAGGAGAAGCACAAGTCCCCGAGACGTGTCCAGAACCAGCCCCAGGAAGGTAAGCTTGCGGCTCAGTGTTGGCGAAGCCTGTGGTAGATTGAGCAGCCATCCCAGGTATGAGAGAGTATCTACCGTGACGCAGACAGCGTCCTCGCAGTCCCCAAAGGACTGACCCTCGATCACCAGGTCGTCCAGGTAGGGGAAAACAGACTCCCCGCGAGCGCAGGATTGTCATGACAGCCGTCATGACCCTGATGACGTGATGAGCCAAATCAATACAGACTGGGATAGGAGACCCGTCCGTCCTGGGCATGATAAAACAGATTTGTATATAATCCCTGGAACTGCTCGTTCCGAGGGACCGGGATGACGACTTCCGCCTGTCGGAGAAAGTTGATGGCATGAAAGAAGGCACGCACCTTTGCCGGCGTTCCCAGAGGGTTGTAAGTGAAGAATCTTCTGGGGAAGGAGGGGGGGTTAGGGAGAGGGAGTGTGAAAATCCTATGCTGTAGCCGAAAAAACACCAATTCCCGACCCACTCAACGTCTGTGACAGCGAGCCTGGCGAGCCGAAAGTAATAAAGTTGGCCGCCAATTTGGAAGGTGCCCCCCCGGAGGAACCGAGCCAGGAAGAGGAGAACCTCTGAGACACGGACTCCTTCGACTTGGCCTGCCGGTTGTGGTGGCTGACAGCTTGAACCCGGCTTGCTGGAAGCCTGGGAACCCCTGTCTGTGCGAGGCGCACGGAACGGCTGTGACAGGCGGAAAATGGACCACCCGGACAAGTTCCGAAAAGACCGGACTCTCGTCCATTGCCCCTTAGCAAACTAACGCTTAGGCGTCTGCTGAGGAAGCGAGGCACTTGTACCTCCCGTAACGTCCGAGATTAGCCTATCAAGCTTTTCCCCAAAAAATACGCCTGCCTAAATAAGGCATGCTAATGAGAGACTACATTGAGGCCGAATCCGCCTTGCACTCTCAAAGCCAGAGGGATCGGTGGATCGCAATGGCGTTTGAGTACGCCACCGAAGTGTAGTTGGCCGCATCAATAAAAGCGTGATCAAGAAATCCCCTGCCATAGAAAAGTGAGCGGTCAGATCCAACAACTCCGGATCTGAATCCCGGTGCCGCGAGGCGGAGTGAAAATCACCTGCCCAGGGCACAATGGCCTTAGCCACCCACATGGAGGCGAAGGATGGGAATAGGGACGAGCCTGAAGCCTCAAACACCGACTTCGACAAGTGTTCTAGCTGACAGTCAGTGGCGTCATTGTTAGACGCGCCTTCGGAGAGACCAAACGGGAAGCTAGGCTGAGACCCATGTTTCTGCAGATCTTTCCGAATCACAGGGTAGTCTAAGAATACCCATTTTGAGATCTTGTGAATCTCTTAAAAGAGACCACGTGATTTGAGGATGCGACCAGGGTTGGGTCAGCCACTGACGGGACCCGATTAACAGCCAAAACCTGATCGTCCACCATGGCAAGAGTATCCGAGGAGGCTGAACCGAAGGGGGCCTCCTGGCCAGTCTGTTCCTATCTTCATACCATCCATGAGTATTGGAACTTCAGACAACCGTTTTAAAACTTAATGACTCGCTTTTATACTAATGTACACTCAGCATCTCATCGCTCAGTTTTATAAACATCTTGCCCGCTAAATAAATGTAATAAGAAAAATAGGCAAAGTTGAGAAAACATAATTTATTGGTATTAAAAGTATGTGAGTGGTCTGCTCATTGAAATTCCTAAAGACATAATGATAACATTGTGTAAAAGAAAGAGGTAAGAGTGATTACTGTATTTGGACACTTAAAGATGGTTTGTTACTTGATTTTACAATTTCAGTGACATTTTAGTACATACTTCTAGACCTGATTAGGATGGTGTACTTTATTTGAAGGGGGCCTCCTGGTCCAAGTCCGAATCACGGAGCTCACCAGACGAGCGTGATTCAAGGGACCTGCTCCTTACAGGGGAGACCCGAGAGCCCTGAGATGGGGCTGTGTAGGGGCTCCAGCGGGACCTCTTCCCACCAGAAACGTGGAAGAGAGCGGAGATACCAACTCGTCTCCAAGAGTGTATCTCCTCGCGACCAGAGAGGTCATCCTGGGAGCCAGATTCTGACGTGCTGTGGATCAGCGTCTCAGAAAGTCGCTGCATAGATTGACTCACGGACTGCGAAAACGCAACAGCCCAATCCGGGGTAGCAGGGCCACTAGAGGACGTATCCTCATCAGCGGGGGCTTGCACAGGGGCAGAGGCACATGGCTGAGTGAAACAGAGGCACAGACCTGGCAAAGCAGAGTAAAACAACCGCATGTCAGTACAGCCTTGCATGCAGTGCAAAAAGCATAATACACAGCAAAGGTCCTTGGTGCCCTCTTGCTCTTACTGCCAGACATCATGGCAAAACGCCCCCTGCTACACATAGAAGTATGCACTGCTGGATGTGAGGCACAAACAAACAGTAATGCTGCAGCTGAGAGAAGAAATCGCTGCTGAGCACACACAAACAGCTCAGGGCTACAGCAGAAATATAGATCGCTGCTGAGCCCTGTCACCTGAGAGTCACTGGAAACGAAGCGCTGGCCCAGAAACCTGTGTCCCCCTGCAAAGATCCGACTGTGCCCACACTGAGGACCCCACTGCTGCAAAAAATGGCGCCCAGAGCGACAAAGAAGCACCAAGTGTAGAAAACATGCTAGGCCATGCCCCCTGGAGCAGAAACCTGCTAGGCCACGCCCCCTCATGATGCAGAGCTGGCCGGACCACATCATCACCAAGGGCAGGGAAGGAGCGGATTACACAGTGTAGGCCCAAAGCCGGGGCCAAAATGAATGCAGCAGGCTGCCGACCGAGATGGGGGATGCGGCGGGCACAGGGGACCACAAGGGAGCACCAGAGGGCAGCGCGCCATATTCTTTGAGGGGGGGGCTGGCGCGGAGCGCAGCGCTGAAAGCAGAGCACGGGCAGGAACCCCCTGGGGGACCCCGGAGGACAGCGCAGCTCCTACCTGAAGACGGCTCCCCACCCTGGAGCCCACAAGGGACAGGGGCACAGACCTCCATCCCAGAGCAGCTCCATCTTCCATGCTGCTGCAGCCACAGGGCCGGGGAGGATCTCCTACAACCCAGAGCCCCAACTGTGGGGACGGGGGAGGGATGCTGCAGGAGCCTGCCAACACCTGCAACTCAGAGCCCAAACTGAGGGGACTGAGGAGGGATAGTGCAGCGGTCTGAAGGAAACTTGAAGAGAAAATAAACAGTGTCTACCTCCTAAGACACTAAGCAAAAAACTGGCTGAGCTGTGCCAGTCAGGGGGTTATATACTGCTGGGAGGAGCCACTGTGCTTCTTTTTAATTTGCTTAGTGTCGCCTCCTAGTGGCAGAATAGCATAACCCATCGTCCTGTGTCCCCCAATGAGGCGAAAGAGAAAGATGTACACACGGAGAAATTCTTTTTTGACATGGAGAATATTTATCATTACAGTCCTGACATCATACGAGTTGAAACAAACGGTATCACCATTTCAAAATTAGAACTGGTATTTGCTGGAGGATTGTAAATGTAAAGATATAGCCATGCCAATATAGTGTAAACAAGGGGAGTGGAGGGAAAGATTATAGATAGCCAAAAGCCTACAAAGGGAGAATTATCTGTGATTTTCTATTGGAACGAGTTCTATGAAGTACCATATTGCCATACTGTATACAAGATTTATAATTTGACGTATTTGTCAACTAACAAATATTATACATGTGTATTGATTTTGTTTTCTCAGTGCAGTACTTCTCAGCTGTCTGTGAATAGGATATTTGATGTTATGTCAAGTCTGAAAACGTTTAAAAAAAAAGAACCATGCAAGTTTGTTCTTGAAAACACAGTGGAATCTTAACAAGGTAAGTTGCAGAGGGACTTTTAATACCATAGTGTCCTTCTAGTTGCTTGGGTGGCCGGTTTTCCAGGCAAGGAATGTGTGCCGTTTGCTGAAGTGGGCCAAATCACATACTCCGATTACTGGTCCTTATATTCCTCAAATCACATAGAAGCAAAAAAGAGAATTTTGTTTACGTACCGTAAATTCTTTTTTCTTTAATCATCAATGGGAGACCCAGACAATGGGGTTTAGGGCACTGCCCTCCGGAGGTCACACTAGGTACTACAAGTTTGTAGACACCGCCTCCTCCGCTTATAAACCCCTACCGCAGGGAACATCCTCAGTTTGGTCCATAAGCTGCGAGGAGAAAATAAACCACACCCGAAACATCGGGAAGAATGCCGTGCACAGACGGTTCAACAACCCGGCAAACACTGTCTCAACAGAGAGCAAAACAAATGCAAAACATGCAAAGGAACAACTGGGTGGGTGCTGGGTCTCCCATTGATGATTAAAGAAAAAAGAATTTACGGTACGTAAACAAAATTCTCTTTTTTCTGGTCATCAAAATGGGAGACCCAGACAATGGGGATGTCCTAAAGCAATACCCCAGGGCGGGAAGAGTTCCTCAACAAGACGGATAACACATGGTTCCCTTCAAAGGTGGGCAACCGCCGCCTGGAGAACCCGCCTGCCCAGACTTGCATCCGCAGAGGCATGGGCATGCACCATATAGTGCTTAGAGAAAGTGTGCAGGCTGGACCAAGTGGCCGCCTGACACACCTGTAGAGCAGACGCTCGATGTCGCAAGGCCCAAGAGGCACCTACAGCCCTGGTAGAGTGAGCCTTCAATCCCACCGGGAGAGGCAAACCAGAGGACCGGTAAGCCTCTTGAATGGAAGCCTTAATCCATCTGGCCAAGGTTGACTTCGAAGCCGCGGACCTCTTACAGCGACCTGTCGTAAGAACAAATAAGGAATCCGAACTCCTGAAGGAGGCGGTCCTGGACACATAAATGCGTACAGCTCTCACGAGATCCAGAGTATGGAGGTCGCGCTCAACCTGATGAACGGGAGCGGGGCAAAATGATGGGAGAACAATCTCCTGGTTCAGGTGAAAAGTTGAAACCACCTTCGGCAAGAATTCTGGCCGTGGGCGCAACACCACCTTGTCTTGGTGGACCACCAGAAAGGGTGACTTGCACGATAGTGCAGCCAATTCTGAGACCCTCCTTAGAGACGTAATCGCCACCAGAAAGGCCACTTTCTGGGACAGACGAGATAGAGAAACATCTCTCAACGGCTCAAACGGCGGTTTCTGTAATGCCGCCAGGACCATGTTAAGGTCCCAAGGGTCCAGAGGTCTCTTGTAGGGCGGAACCATCCGCGACACCCCCTGCAGAAATTGACGCACCTTCGGGAGGAGCGCCAATCGCCTGTCAAACAGCACCGAAAGTGCTGATACTTGACATTTCAAAGAGCCAAGGGATAATCCCAACTCCAAACCCGACTGTAAGAAAGCCAACAACGTCGGGATGGACAAGGGCCAAGGAGACCGTCCACCAGAGGCACACCAGGTAAAAAAGATCTTCCACGTCCGGTGGTACATCTTCCTGGAAACAGGCTTCCTAGCCCGATTCATAGTGGCCACCACTGTAGGGGAGAAACCCCTAGATGTCAGGAGCCAGGCCTCAAGAGCCATGCAGTCAATCTGAGGGCCCTGGAATTGAGGTGGAAGAATGGGCCTTGTGCGAGTAAATCTGCGCGGTCTGGAAGAGCCCACCTGTGTCCGCCTGACAGTTGGCACAGGTCTGGGTACCAGGACCTCCTGGGCCAATCCGGAGCCACTAGAATGGCTATCCTGCACTCCGACCTGATCTTCCACAGGACCCTGGGAATCAGAGCCAGAGGAGGGAACACATACGGCAGTTGGAAGCTGGACCAACTCAGTATCAGAGCATCCGCCCCCAGGGACTGAGGATCCCACGATCTCGCCAAGTACTGGGGCACCTGATGATTCAGCCTTGAGGCCATCAGATCCACGTCCGGAGTGCCCCATCTGCTGCAGATGTCCCGGAAGACGTCTGGATGCAGGGACCACTCTCCGGCGTCCATCCCCTGCCGGCTCAGGTAGTCGGCCTCCCAGTTCTCGACCCCTGGGATGTGAACTGCGGAGATCAAGCAGTCGTGTTCCTCCACCCACGATAGGATGCGGTGGACTTCGGCGAGGGCCTGAGCGCTTCTGGTCCCTCCCTGATGATTTATGTAGGCGACGGCCGTCGCATTGTCGGACTGTACCCGAACGGGTCGTCCTGCCAGGAATTTCTGAAACGCCAGGAGCGCCAGATAGACCGCCTTGATCTCCAGGACGTTGATCTGCAACGTCGACTCCGCCTGAGTCCAGAGGCCTTGAGCCCTGTGGTGTAAGAACACCGCGCCCCAGCCCTTCAGACTGGCGTCGGTGGTCACCACTAACCAAGAAGGTTTGAGGAAGGATCTTCCCCGTGACAAGTGACGTGGCTGGAGCCACCACTGCAGGGAGTCCCTGGTCGGTTGCGATAGTGCCACCAACCGATTCAGAGAGATCGCTCTCTTGTCCCACCGGCGAAGAATCTCCAGCTGGAGAGGACGGAGACGAAACTGTGCAAATGGCACCGCCTCTATTGCCGCTACCATGCGTCCCACCAGTCTCATCAATTCCCGAAGGGATGAGTGAGGTGACAGGAGAACGTGCTGTACTCCTGAGTGGATCGCCAGCTGCTTGGCCTGAGGTAGAGACACCAGGGCTGAGTCCGTGTGGAAATCCATGCCCAGATATGTCAATGACTGGGTCGGAACCAGGGTCGACTTCTGAGTATTGAGAAGCCACCCGAACTGTTCCAGAGACCTCATGGTCGCTTCCAGGCTCACCCGACAAAGGTCTTCCGATGGCGCCCTGACCAATAGGTCGTCCAGATAGGGTATGACGGCGTGACCCTGCACATGCAGGAGAGCCATCATAGATGCCATCACCTTCGTGAACACCCTTGGTGCAGAGGCCAACCCGAAGGGTAGGGCCACAAATTGGAGATGTTCGTCCCCCACTGCGAATCGTAACCAGCGTTGATGAGCCGGTGCAATGGGCACGTGAAGGTAAGCGTCCCTGATATCGATGGACGCTAGGAAGTCCCCCTGCGACAGAGCCGCGATAACGGAACGTAGGGATTCCATGCGGAACTTCCGCACCAACACGTGACGGTTGAACAATTTTAGGTCTAGGACCGGTCGAAAGGAGCCGTCCTTCTTTGGGACAATAAAGAGGTTGGAGTAAAAACCCCTGAACCTCTCTGCCGTGGGCACTGGGACCACTACTCCGTCTCTGCGGAGTCCCTCCAACACCCGGAGAAAAGCCTGAGTCTTTTCTGGGGATGGAACAGACAGATGGAATCGGGATAATGGTTTTGACGTCAGCTCTATCCTGTAACCTCGCGAGACTACGTCTCGAACCCACTGATCTTGAACGTGAAGTAGCCACTTGTCCTGAAAGCGAGACAAGCGGCCCCCCACCTGTGGGGAGGCAGGATGAAAGAGTGAGTCATGTAGAGGCGGGTTTGGGGGTGGTAGTTGCCGCCCCCGCCGGCTTCTTTGGACGACTCTTGGAGCGCCACTGAGAAGCGGGCTTGCCCCCTCGGTCCGTGCGAGCGGACGGTGCTGATGACTGTGAGCCGGACCGAAAGGACCACTGCTTTGGGTTCCTCTTAACGGTATACCGTGGCTTAGGCTTATTCTGCGGTATCTTAGACTCAGCAGAATCCTTGATCAGCTTGTCCAGCTCTGTGCCAAAGAGTCTGTCACCAGAGAACGGAAGATTCTGCAGAATCTTCTTAGATGTGGCATCTGAGTCCCAAAGACGCAGCCACAACAACCTGCGGATCGCTATCGCATTGGCCAAAGCCACAGCTGAGCGAGTGGCAGTTTCCAGAGATGCCGTCCTGGCGTAATCCGCATAGGCCCTTGCTCTCTCAGTGAGTGCCAGGACCTCCGGACTGGACCTTGCCAGGTCAGTGATACCATCCAAGCAGGTAGTAATCGCTTGTAAGGTCCAGACCGTGGCAAAATTAGGGGCAAATGAAGACCCCACAGCCTCATAGGAAGACTTGGCGAGTTGCTCGACCTGTCTATCAGTAGCATCCTTCAGCGAGGAGCTATCAGAGGCAGAGAAAAGGGAGCGTGCAGCAATTCTAGTCATGGAAGCGTCCACCTTTGGAGACTGCGACCATTCCTGAAGCACCTCCTGGGGGAAGGGGAAGCGATTGTCCTTAGGTTTGCGGACATAGCGCCGCCCAGGATGTAACCTGGGTGCTCTAACCACCCTTCCAAAATTAGTGTGGTCCATGAAGGATCCACTTGGTCTAGCCTCTGGCCGCAGCCATTGATAGACCTCCTTCGGGTGCACGACAACCTCTTCAGGGGGAGTCACGAGACGCAAGGTCTCATTGATGGAGGACACCAGATCCTCCACCCCGTCTGGAGGTTCAGACACAGACACAGACCCGAAGTTTGAACCCCCATCATCTTCCTCACCATCAGAGGAACGCTCCTCCTCAGAGAGAGCCTGGAGCTCGGGTGAATCCTCACGACGAGCCCGCTTAGGGGGTCTCACAGCAGAAGAGGGAGACACCCGGGGGTAACTGGAAGGAGTAGCTGGGTTTTCCAGTCTCCTATGCAGTGCCTCCAGTGACTGCGACATGGAGGACATCTGGGACAGCAGGGATTCATTGATCCTATTCTGCGTTTCCCATGGCCCTTGGATTACCTGAATCTCAGGGTATAGCACCGGAGCTGCTGCTGCCTCAGCTGAGCCAGCCCGGGCTTCTGGGCGTCCGCAGTTATTGCAGGACCCCTCCACCAAAGTTCCCTTGCAGGTAGCACAGGTAATGGTGTTATCCGCCGCCTTAGCAGCATGCTTCTTAACTGAGGACATATCCACAGTAGGGGTTGAGGCCAAGGCCAATAGACAAAACAAACCGGGAATCCCGGTGGCTTACCGACCGCAGTAACGCGGTGGGAGGAAGCGGTGTGTGTGTGTGACCTCCGCGAGTTCCGGTCTCCCTCTGAAGTGCAGACACGTGCTGCCGTAGATCCCAGCCGGGAAGTGAGAGAGAAGATGGCCGCCGCCAGCACAGACGTGGGCGGCGCCGGGAACACGCGGGAAGCACACGCACACGCCCCCCGGTGACGTCACCGTAAGGGCTGCCTCTCCTCCTCCAAGCAGCCTCTGTAATGGAGGTGCTGGAGCCCGCAGCGCGGGAAAACAGTGCGGAATCATCATGCACACATACCCAGACTGTCATCACATACAAACATGCACAGTCTACGGCCTCAGCCCCTGTGACACACAGGGCGGTCAGCCAGGGTGACCCCAGCACAGGGTACACCGCCAGATCCGCGGACCCGAGGGTAACGCGCGGTCTGAGTGTCAGGACACATAAAGTGCCAGACACTACCCCCAGGCACACAGGAGACACAGAGTGCCTCAGTGCCGGTCCGGTCTGTAAGCACCATTTAGGGAGGCCTCGGACGGGGGTTCAGCCCAGTCCGGAGTGTAAGCACCATTTAGGGAGGCCTCGGACTGGGCTGGCTCCAGTCCGGTCTGTAAGCACCATTTAGGGAGGCCTCGGACGGAGCGGAGCTGTGCAAGGCTCCCATCTCCCACTCTCCAGAGCCCCCCAGAGAGGGATGGAAAGGAGCGCAACAGCGTACCGGGAGAACACAGAGTGTCCAGGCACTAGGCCCTCCGGTACCTCCACCAGCGTGTGCCACAAAGGGTGAGCGGGGAGGCTGTCGCAGGTCCCGACTAGGACCATATTACCTTGTCTTCAGACGCCATCACGTAAGTAGTGAGAGTGCAGTGAAGTGCAAGCAAAGCGTGATCCTCCGAGCACACTAAGTTTAAAACTGAGGATGTTCCCTGCGGTAGGGGTTTATAAGCGGAGGAGGCGGTGTCTACAAACTTGTAGTACCTAGTGTGACCTCCGGAGGGCAGTGCCCTAAACCCCATTGTCTGGGTCTCCCATTATGATGACCAGAAAACATCATCTGCATCGGATAGCTGGCAGTCGGGGCCAGTGGTTAAGCTTTGCCTCTGGCCAGTCTGTTCCTATCTCCATACCATCCATGAGTATTGGAACTTCAGACAACCTTTTTAAAACATAATGACTCGCTTTTTATACTAATGTACACTCATCATCTCATCGCTCAGTTTTATAAACATCTTGCATGCTAAATAAATGGCATAACAAAAATAGGCAAAGTTGAGAAAACATAATTTATTGGTATTAAAAGTATGTGAGTGGTCTGCTCATTGAAATTCCTAAAGACATAATGATAACATTGTGTAAAAGAAAGAGGTAGAGTGATTACTGTATTTGGACACTTAAAGATGGTTTGTTACTTGATTTTACAATTTCAGTGACATTTTAGTACATACTTCTAGACCTGATTAGGATGGTGTACTTTATTTGAATCTGGTAGAAAGGTTCTGCCCACCTAACCTGATTAACAGGTCCTGATTCTACTTCTTAGGCCGGCTTCACACTGCGTGTGACCCGATCCGTGGCTGTCCGCTTGAGGCAGACAGCCGCGGACTGGATCAGCACACAGGACTGGGGGCTATTATACCCACCGGTCCTGTGTGCAGCGCACGCAGTTTCCACGCAGCGCCGCGGTCCTGACCTGTCAGCGGCTGCAGCTGCGCGCGCTGCACACAGGACCTGAGGGCATAATAGCCCCCCAGTCCTGTGTGCTGATCCGGTCCGCGGCTGTCTGCCTCAAGCGGACAGTCACGGATCGGATCACACACGCAGTGTGAAGCCGGCCTTACCTATTGCTGAATGCTCACACAAACTGCAGCTGTCAGGCTGGTTGGGTAGGTGGTGATTAAATGTACTTAAGTCTCATGAACTCTGTTCCTTTACCTGGATTAACCCCTTAATGACTTACAATTTACTATTTACATCATAAATCGACTCCCTGACTCTGATATGTAGTCATCATCTGCATCTAACAGCCACGGCTCTTAAACTGTTAAATGCAGCTGTCAATCTGTGACAGTGGCTTTTAAATGTGCAAAAAATAAACCCTCACACAGCAAACTATCCCAAGATAACATATATATATATATATATATATATATATATATATATATATATATTGTGAGGCACTGACCGGGTCGGGCCCCTGCGACCGGTATGTGCCTCCCTGGGTGCGTCCTCCATATTGACAGGTCGCACTCCATCCCGGGATTTTGTGCTGGTTCTGCTTTACTGGCTTGGGTGTGATAAAAGGAAGCTAGACCACGGGGTGTGGTCTCTAGTGGGGGAGTGAAGACAACTCCCTGAGCTTCTGAGAGAGAAGCATCCCTGAGCCAGGCCTGAGACATTGTGGCTGGTTTTTGTTGGGTACGTCCTTCTGGGTGAAGCTAAGAAGCGGCCCCTGAAGTAAGGGGAATCCCGAATATTGTACCAGACTATTGTTTTTCCTACATTTTTGGCCAAATAAACCCGTGCGCTGTGACCAGTGGTGCCTGGATCCCGTGTCTTTGCCTCCCTGACGCCGCTATACCTCACATATAATATGCTTGATGGTGCGATTTTCTCCATAGTGATTTGCTCCCCATTTTTGGGGTAATAAATAAGCATCTTTGATGAAGTGTATTAACCTATTACTCACATATGATGGAGAATGCGGGCATGCCAGCCCGCTGAGTTAGAGCAATGATAGCTTAGTGGGGTTGGTACAGCAGAGGGCTGTGGTGCCGGAGCACCTTATATGGACAGGTTTATATGGACTATGTTGATGCACTTTAAATGGACTTGGTTGCTATGGGTTGACCGCACGACGCACCCTAGCATCTGGCCTGTGACCCCGCGAGGTCATGAAGATGGTGTGTTCAAGGTTTCGGTGGCCTAGGTGTCACGAAAACAGACGTCGGGTTCAAGGTGTCAGTGGCCTAGGTGTCACGAAGTTGCCAAGACATCGCCATATCCGGATTCTCATAGGACACTATGAACTGTGTTTGCCCCTGCTGGTTTAAGCAAGGAGGGGGGAGGTTGGGCAGGAGTCACAGGTGTACAAGCCGGCAGTGTGTTTAACCTTTATCCACAGGTGTGAGCAAGGAAGGGGGTATGTGAGGCACCGCCGGCATGATCCCCATGGCCGGGGCGCATCACATGCAGGATCAGGGTATGATCCTGTGCACACTGGCCGGTTTTTCTGTGATAATGCTGTTTGAACCTGTTCTGAACACAATGAGTTTAAAGTGACTAGTGAGTGGCTGAACAGGAGAGACTGCCGGTCGCCCAGTGGGCCGAGGTGCTGGCGCCCTATTTGACTGGTGATCCCCAAAAGGCATACATAGACCTGTGTACTGAGGATGCCCTGGACTATGGAGCCCTGAAGGGGGAGATATTGGCACGTACCGGGGTCAATACATATGTGAGGGCCCAATGGGTGAGCCAATGGGCCTACGAGGAAGGCAAACCCGTGCGCTCACAGGCCTATGATTTGTTGCACCTGGTTAAAAAATGGCTGCAGCCTGAAGCCCTGAGTCCGGCTCAGATGGTAGAGTGGGTGGTGGTGGATCGCTTCGTGCGTACGCTGCCCGTCCCCATACAAAAGTGGGTGGGACACAGTGACCCGGGTTCCCTAGACCAGTTGGTGAACGTGGTGGAGCGCCATGTGGCCACACAGGAACGGATCCGGGACACTGGGACAATGTGGGCTACCCGCAAGGCCGCGCCCACCCCACCAGACAGTAGGGACCCCCAACCCGGCCCCCGGGCGGGCAAGCGCCCGGCTCAGGTCGAAAACGGGCCTCCCCCTGCAGCAAAGCAGCGATCCGGACAGCCGCAGTTCGGCCCCTGGTATAGCGGGGAACCACCCCGATGTAGAAGATGCCGGGAGGTGGGACATATGATGGCGCAGTGTCCCCTCAACGGGGAACCAATGGACTGTGACTATTCCCGGAGGCGGTCCATGTTCCCCACCTCATCGGAAAACGGGGCTTGGCCCCCCGGGATACTGAAAATGTACTGTGCCGCGTACGGCTTAACGGTCATGAGGTGACGGCCCTACTGGACTCAGGGAGCAACGTGACCCTCGTGTGTGCCTATTTGGTCTCCAGGACCAAACCCACCGACCGAAAGGTCAGGGTGATGAGTGTCCATGGGGATCATCGCAGGTATCCGACGAAGCATGTCACGTTTGCTACCTCAGCCAGGAGGGTTCAACATGTCGTGGGGGTGGTAAAGGATCTCCCTTATGATGTAGTGCTGGGGAGGGATGTGCCCTTGTTCCGGGTATTGTGGAACGAGTATATGGCCCCCCGGATGAAGGGCGGACAGGGCCCAGAGCCCGAGAATCCCGCCGCCGGGATACCCAGAGGACTTTATGTGACTGATTCCCGGGTGCAGAGACCAGTGCGCCGGCTCGTCGTCCGGAGCGGTGCAGCAGTGCCGCGGGCAGACCCCATGTTGCTCGTGGGGCCAACAGGCCGCTGTCGTTGATGCACGTCCGGTGTTTGTGGGTGCCGGGGGTCCGAACGGGTTGGTTGCTCATGGGGTCTGGCACCGCTGGTATCCCCGGGTGCCCCTGCTTGGCTCCGCCGGTTCTCCGCGCCGTGACGCTGTTTTAACGCAGGGTCCGGGGTTATGGCCTTGTGTTCAGCCCTATACGCTTGAACATAGGGGGGGTGTGTAAGGCACTGATCGGGTCGGGCCCCTGCGGCCGGTATATGCCTATTGTTTTTCCTACATTTTTGGCCAAATAAACCCATGTGCTGTGACCAGTGGTGCCTGGATCCCGTGTCTTTGCCTCCCTGATGCCGCTATACCTCACTATCTATCTATCTATCTATCTATAACTCATTCACATACTCATGTCACGACACATGCAGTGAAACAAGTGCGGGGAGGGGGAGAGGAGGAGGCAGGCGACAGCCTGCCGTTTCGAGGACAATGCCTCTTCGACGGGTCCTGGTGTGGACCTGTCGAAGAGGCATTGTCCTTGAAATGGCAGGCTGTCGTCCGCCACCTCCTCTCCCCCTCCCCGCACTTGTTTCACTGCATGTGTCATGACATGAGTATGTGAATAAAGGACACAACATCATCTCTGGTGAGTGCCGCAATTTTTTCTACCACTTTGATATCAATATCTGTATTGTGTGCACCGCAAGCAAGAGAGCAATATTACAACATACCACTGCATGGACCAACCCCATAGTCCTGAAAAGTGCCCAGTATCTTTTTGAGTGAATATATATATATGTGTGTTGTGTTATATACACACACACATGTGTAATACCGTGCTTCCCTGAAAATAGGGCGCCCCTCGAAAGTAAGGCATGCCAGGGGGTTTAATGTGCCTGTAAATATAAGGCACCACCCAAAAATAAGGCATGTCTCTACTTTACAATATTTTACCACAGCATGCAGCTGTGACTCCTCCAGCCCACCCCCGCTTCCAGCCCGCCCCCCGCTCGTGTCCCAGTGCCCGTCGCTGTGAGCGGTGCCACAGATGCATGTAGACCGGCACCGCTCTATTTTTCAAGCCCCCACCACTGTCCTGGCCAATCACAAGCCAGGAACTGCCCAGCGGCCAATCACAGGCCATTCGCTGCATGACGTCGGCTTCTGGGCTGTGATTGGCTGCCCAGTTGGCTCCTGGCCTGTGAATGGCTGGGCCAGTGGCACCATACATCTACGGCACCTGCGGCAAGGAGATGAGAGTGGTGCCGTCCTTCTTGCAGTGGCGAGCACTGGGACAGCGGCGAGCTGCTGAGAGCGGGCCGGAATGCAGCAGGGATCGGTGAGAAGCGTCCCTGTCTGTGTGTGTGTGTGTGTGCTCCTGTGTGCGTGCCCCTGTGTGTGTGTGTGTCCCTGATACCATATTGGGGGATGATGGGGTTACTTTATTGGGGGCCGCAAGGTGATGATAAAAGTAAGACACCCCCTGAAAATAAGACATGGCACATCTTTAGGAGCAAAAATTTATATAAGACGCGGTCTTATTTTCGGGGAAAAAGGTATATAATTCTTTTTGCTTTACAAATTTCAGATTTTTTTTCACCAGTTAAATAAATAAAAAAAACTATGCATGTTTGATTTCTCAATAATTACACTTGAACTGGAGAATCATATTGCCAGGTCATTTTATGGTGAAATGAGCACTATGGATAGAAAACAAATACAATTGCAGAATTACCGTTGTTGCTGCAGTCCTTAAGGGGTTAATAAATGGTCAATTTATTATAAAAATGCAGTCACTCTGATAAGGATTTTCAAAAGAAGTACACAAGCCTCATGAGCTCTAAGAGGACGATTTTAAATTGTATGTAGTTTGTAGTGTAAAATCTAGTTACAGATCCATTTTAATAATCAAGTATGTGTCATTAAAAGTATATTGGATTAAAAAAATAATCAGGTATGTGTCCAAATACAAAGGAATGTCTATTTAAGAATCTAATTTTGGCATGATGAAGTAAAGGTTTTCAAAATATAAATCTAGTCCCCATTGTTTCTGCTTGTCAGTAAGTGCATCAATCTTCTTCAGTAGTTTGAAAGTACATGAAGGACCTGAAAGAGACAAAATACAGAGAATTAGAAACATAAATAAAAAAACAGTATTAGGTTCCTTTCACATCAGCGTTTTTCGCTGATCGCGGCAGGTGCGGTGAAAAAAACGCAACTACTGCGATTACAGCATAACGGCCGCACTTGCGGTTCACTTGTGGCAAGCCCCATACAATGTCTATGGGGCTTGCGGTAAGTGAGCGGCAGGTGGGGCAAGTGCGGTTTCAGCACTTGCGGCCGCAAAAAAAACGTGCTATGCCGCAAGCCCCATAGACATTGTATGGGGCTTGCCGCAAGTGAACCGCAAGTGCGGCCGTTATGCAGTAATCGCGGCACTTGAGTTTTTTTCATCGCAACTGCCACGATCAGCGTAAAACGCTGATGTGAAAGGGGCCTTAGAAAACAGTCAATATGAGGATAAACTTCTATCTTCTATCAATATGTGCAGCAGTTTCACATCTTACATTAAACTGTCTTAGGCCCTTTCACATCAGCGTTTTTTTGAAATTGCGGCAGATGTAGTGAAAAAAATGCATCTGACCGCGGTTTTTTCGCGGCCGCACCTGCCGCAAGTATTAAAACCGCACTTGCTGCACCTGCTGCAGGCCCGCCTATACATTGTATGGGGCTTGCCGCAACCGTGCCGCAAGTGCAGCCAGTATGCGGTAATCGCGGCAGATGCGGTTTTTTCACCGCATCTGCCGCGATTTCAAATAAACGCTAGTGTGAAAGTACCCCTAGGTGAGTTTGCATGCACAGACAGTCCTAGATTATAGAGGTATTCTCATCTCCAAGATCTTATCCAAATATGTAGTAGATATAATAATAATAATATTAACAAATATTTGTCGGGCAATCACTTTGTACCCAGCGATTCTAAGAATGGGCATTGGAACCAGAGAGCCAGGATCTGCAGAGCCCCGACCTGAATGGAGTGCAGGTGTGTATGCTTGACATCAGTCTTAAAGCCACGTCACACGCTGCAATATCTGTCACGATATCGTTGCAACGTGACCATTTTGGTGATGATGCAGTGATGTCGTGAACGACATTGTTGCGTGTGACACCTGTCAACGATCAGTCATTGATCGCAGTTTTGTGAACATGTTCACAAATCTATCGATGGTCGCCCGCTAGACATGCAGCATCACTGCGTGTGACAGCTGGAGATCAGTGGTCAGCAAGCTGCCAGCGCCTCACAGCAAGCGCTGGGAGCTGATATCCAAGGTAAACTGCGGGTAACTAAGCACCGCGTGCCACCTAGTTACCCGCTGTTTACCTTGGATACCAGCTTGCTCGCTGGTGAGTCTGTCTGTGTGACAGCTCACCAGTGATCTGAAAGATATTGTTAGCGATCGCGCGTGCATGTGATCGCTAACAACATCGTTCATTAAATTGAAGCGTGTGACATGGCCCTTAGGGATCGGTTACTCTTGCGTTTTCAATTGACAAGTGCAATCCGGTAAAAACATCGAATTGGTCTTACACCGTCGTTAAACAATCAGGCAGTGTCAATCTATTTTTTTACTCACTAAAATCGTGCAAGAAAAAAAACATTGTAGCATGCTGCGTTTGTCAGCGAGTCTCGGAGCATATGCACCAATACAAGTCTATGGGTGCATCTGTAGCATTGCACTGCACTCAGATATCAACCTAATGCAGAGTGACATACGCCGAGACTAACAATAGGGAAGATGGAGAGATTCATCTCTCCCTCTCCTCTACAGTAATCTGATTGCAGGATCTGAGCATACTATAATGGCACTTGGCTGACGCTCACAGCAGAGCCTGGGCAGAGTGTCAGCATATAACACCGGATGTCATACGCTGGTAGAACCTCAACCTTATATAGAGCCTAGTTCTCTGTTGCATACCTCTGCTCTTGGTCATTGCAGTGGGTCCTAGCAGTCAGACCTCCAAAATTCAGTAAATTATTCCCTATCCTATAAATAGGAAATAATTTACTATTTTGGAGTTAACCCATTAAATAATATTGCCATTTTCTAAGTGCACAACTTTTAACAGTGATAAATTTCATTCGCCAATTCTCTGCCCACTCCCGAAAGTTCTCTAGAACCATTTGTAACATAATAGTGACAATATTTATTAGAATTACTTAAAACAGATTAATTTTAGATTAAGAGGTACAGAATCAAATGTTTAGAACAAAACAAAACAGGGATTTTTGTGTACTCACCGTAAAATCCTTTTCTCCTAGCTCATCATTGGGGGACACAGGACCATGGGTGTATGCTTTTCTGCCACTAGGAGGCGACACTAAGTAGAGATTAAAATTGAGCCCTCCTTCCTGCAGTATACACCCGAGTGTGGGCGTAGATATTCAGTTTAGTACTAAAGCAGTAGGAGAGCTGGTAATAAGGTACGAATAGTGTAAGGTACAATGCTGTGCTCGTTAGGTACACTTTGCATATAGCGGTATGCTGTGAATGCGGATGCGTTAAAGGGTGGATGCTGTGTCCCCCAATGATGAGCTAGGAGAAAAGGATTTTACGGTGAGTACACAAAAATCCCTGTTTCTCCTTCGCATCATTGGGGGACACAGGACCATGGGACGTCCTAAAGCAGTCCCTGGGTGGGGATTTAGCAGTGGTGGTCGGGCATCATGCGCTAGCTGCTTGAAGATGCGCGACCGCTGCCTGAAGATCTTCCTACCTAGGCTTGCATCAGCAGAGGCCTGGGTGTGGATGTTGTAGTGTTTGGTGAATGTATGTAGGCTGGCCCAGGTTGCAGCTTTGCAGACCTGAGCCGCCGAAGCTTGGTGGCGAATGGCCCATAAGGCGCCTACTGACCGAGTCGAGTGTGCCTTGATTCCTTCTGGGAGATGATGGGAGTACAGGTGTGACACGGTCCGCACTGCTCCAATGTAAAAACTCACCCAAAGAGTCACAAAGTCATCAGTAGGTTTTATCTTTTTAATCCTCCTTCCTCCTACGCTTTTCGGCGCCCACCTGGCACCTTCCTCAGGGATATTACAATAGACATCTCTGCAGTCCCTTTTCTATGGCAATCTGCTCTAGATGGGAACAGATTCCTTCTGGGATTGGCATTCCCCTGATACGGTAAGCTTCCTGGATCGTGGAACAGATCCATCGTGCCAATGTGGATTTGGATGCAGCCATTCATGATCAGTGATAACAAAAATTCTCAATTAAATGTCACCTGCTTAACCCAACAGGAAGTACGGCATTGTCTAAAAATCACTAAAATTGACAAATCCCCGGGCCCGGATGGGATACACCCCAGAGTGCTGCAGGAATTAAGTACTGTCATAGATAGACCTTTATTTTTAATATTTAAAGATTCCATAATAACAGGGTCTGTACCACAGGACTAGCGCATAGCAAATGTGGTGCCAATATTCAAAAAGGGGACAAAAACTGAACTTGGAAATTATAGGCCAGTAAGCTTAACCTCTACTGTGGGTAAAATCCTAGAGGGTTTTCTAAGAGATGCTAAACTGGAGTATCTGAAGAAAAATAACCTCATGACCCATTATCAACATGGTTTTACGAGGGACCGTTCCTGTCAAACTAATCTGATAAGCTTCTATGAAGTAGTAAGTTCTGGATTGGACCAAAGAAATGCAGTGGATGTGGTGTATATGGACTGTTCAAATGCTTTTGATACGGTGCCACACAAAAGGTTGATACATGAAATGAGGGCAACGGGGATAGGGGAAAATATGTGTAAGTGGGTTAAGAACTGGCTTAGTGATAGGAAACAAAGGGTGGTTATTAATGGAACACACTCAGAATGGGTCACAGTTAACAGTGGGGTACCACAGGGGTCAGTGTTGGGCCACTTGTATTTAATATATTTATTAATGACCTTGTAGTGGGCATACAGAGTAGAATCTCAATATTTGCAGATGACACTAAACTCTGCAGGGTAATCAATACAGAGGAGGACAATTTTATATTACAGGAGGATTTATGTAAACTAGAAGCTTGGGCTGATAAATGGCAAATGAGCTTTAATGGGGATAAATGTAAAGTCATGCACTTGGGCAGAGGAAACAAAAGGTATAATTATGTGCTTAATTGTAAAACACTGGGCAAAAGTGTCACTGAAAAATACTTTGGTGTATGGTTAGATGACAAACTCACATTTAGTGGCCAGTGTCAGGCAGCTGCTGAAAAGGCAAATAAAATAATGGGATGCATTAAAAGAGGCATAGATGCTCATGAGGAGGATATAATTTTACCTCTATACAAGTCACTAGTGCGACCACACTTAGAATACTGTGTACAATTCTGGTCTCCGCTGTATAAGAAAGACATAGCTGAACTAGAGTGGGTCCATAGAAGAGCGACAAAAGTCATTAGAGGACTAAGGGGTCTGCAATACTAAGACAGGTTATTAAACTTGGGGTTATTTAGATTGGAAAAACGAAGGCTTAGGGGTGATCTTATAATAATGTATAAATATATGAGGGGACAGTACAGAGAACTTTGTAATGATCTCTTTACACTTAGGCCTGAGACTGGGACAAGGAAGCATCCTCTACGTCTGGAGGAAAGAAGGTTTAATCATAATCACAGACGAGGATTCTTTACTGTAAGAGCAGTGAGACTATGGAACTCTCTGCCACATGATGTTGTAATGAGTGAGTCACTACTAACATTTAAGAAGGGCCTGGATGCCTTTCTTGAAAATTATAACATTACCAGTTATATATACTAGATTCTTTGATAGGGCGTTGATCCAGGGAACTAGTCTGATTGCCATATCTGGAGTCAGGAAGGAATTTTTTTCCCCAATGTGGAGCTTAGTGTTGCCACATGGTTTTTTTTTGCCTTCCTCTGGATCAACATGTTAGGCTATGGGTTGAACTAGATGGACTTAAAGTCTTCCTTCAACCTTAAAAACTATGTTACTACGGTATGTTACATTCCCTTTTTAGGACCCTTGGGTATGACGAACAGCGTTTCTGTTTTGCGGAAAGGGGCTGTTCGGGAGATGTAATGTCTGGGGGCCCTTACCAGGTCCAGGGTATGGAGCTGCTTTCCGATCCAGTGTATTGGAGTTGGGCAGAATGACGGGAGGACGATGTCCTCATTAAGATGGAATTGAGATACCACCTTGGGTAAGAAAGAGGGAGAAGGGCGTAGGACGACTTTATCCTTATGGAAGGATAGGTAGGGGGGCCGACAGGATAGGGCGGCCAGCTCGGACACGCGCCTAATTGATGTAATAGAGACGAGGAAGGCGACCTTGTGCGGAGATGGGTTAGAGGAACCTCTTTCAGGGGTGTCTTGGAGCACGTCAAGGACTAGGTTTAGGTCCCAGACCGCCATGGGCGTCTTGTAGGGGGGTCGTGTGTGGGAGACCCCTTGAATGAATGTTTTGACTTGTGATTTTGACGCAATCCTGCGTTGGAGAAGAATACTTAAGGCTGAAATTTGGCCTTTGATGGAGTTTGGTGCTAGGCCCGCATCGAGGCCATTCTGGAGGAACTCCAGGATCGAGGGGATGGAGAAGAGGAATGGGTTACGGTTGCGATCTTCGCACCACTTGAAATAGGTTTTCCAGGTGCGGTAGTAGATGCGTGAGGATGATGTTTTTCGGGCGTTCATCATGGTGGTTATGACCTTAGATGCAAACCCTGCCTGGGTCAGGACCCAGGATTCAATCGCCATGCCGTTAAAGACAGGGCTCCCAAGTTCTGGTGGTAGAAGGAGCCCTGGGACAGGAGGTCCGGCCTGTTTGGGAGAGGCCAGGGCGCGTCGGTGAGTAGCTGTACTAGCTCTGCGTACCATGGCCGCCGTGGACAGTCTGGGGCGATGAGGATTACTTGCGCCCTTTCTGCCTTGACCTTCCTGATCACTCGAGGAATTAGGGGGAGTGGCGGGAAGATGTACGGAAGCTGGAATTGGCACCAGGGGAGGACAAGGGAGTCCACTCCTAGAGCCAGTGGGTCCCGGGATCTGGCCACGAACGCCGGGACTTTTGCATTCATTCTTGATGCCATGAGGTCCACGTCGGGCATTCCCCAGCGTTGGCAAATCTGTTTGAAAACTTCCGGGTGTAGGGACCAATTTCCTGAGGCCAGTCCTTGGTGGCTTAGGTAGTCCACTGCCCAGTTGTCCACTCCCGGGATGTGGACTGCTGATATGATTGACTGAGTTCTTTCGGTCCATTGTAGGATGTGTTCTACTTCGTGCATTGCTGACTTGCTGCGCGTGCCGCCTTAGTGATTTATATACGCTACAGCCGTGGCGTTGTCCGATTGAATGCGGATGGGGCGACCAGCTAGGAGATGATGGAAGTATTGGAGTGCTAGGCGAATAGCTCGCAGCTCTAAGATGTTGATTGGGAGGCGTGACTCTTGGGGTGTCCAGCGACCGTGAGCCGTGTGCTGAAGGTAGACGGCCCCCCAGCCGAGTAGGCTGGCATTGGTCGTTACGATCAGCCACTGGAGTGGGAGGAAGGATCTTCCTTGCGAGAGAGATGATGGCTGTGTCCACCATTTGAGCGTTCTTTTGACTTTGGCGGATAGGCGGTGTTTTCGGTTGAGGCTGAAGGGACTTTTGTCCCAGGCCGAGAGGAGGGAGACTTGTAGGGCTCAGAGATGTAGCAGGGCAAAGGGGACTGCCTCCATTGCGGCCACCATTTTTCCCAGGACACTCATGCCGAAGCGTATGGACTGGGGGGGAGCGGCTGAGAAGAACCTGCACGCCTTTTTGGATTGCTGTGGCCTTGTCCTGAGGGAGTATGACCCCTCTTGCGGTGTCTAGGGTCATACTAAGGAAATTGACTGTTTGGGCCAGCTTTGGGGATGATTTTTCTAGGTTTATGAGCCATCCTAGGCGGGAGAGAGTGTCCGTTGTGATTCTGATGCTGTCGAGGCATGCCTGAAGGATGGTCCCTTGATCAGCAGATTGTCTAAGTACGGTAAGACGACGACTGCTCGTGCGTGCAGGATGGTCATGATGGCCGCCATGACCTTTGTGAAGACTCTGGGTGCGGTTGCCAAGCCGAAGGGCAGGGTGACTAACTGGAAGTGGTGTTTTTGTACCGCGAAGCGCAGATATCTTTGGTGGGGTGGAAAGACGGGGATGTGGAGATACGCGTCTTGTATGTCGATGGTTGCTATGAATTCTCCTTTCTCTAAGGACGCAATTACTGAGCGTAAAGATTCCATTCTGAAATGCCAAACTTTTACAAATTTGTTGAAGTTTGAGGTCCAGGATGGGACACACTGTCCCGTCCTTTTTTGGGACGACAAACAGGTTTGATTAGTAGCCCTTGAACTGTTTCGTGACACCGGCTTTGAGCAGTGCACTGATGGTGTCGAGGAACGGTTGGGTGTTTCCCTTTGGGGGGCGGGATAGGAAGACAGCGATTTGGGGGCCGGGATGTGAAATCTATTTTGTAGCCGACACCAGTTCTCTGACCAAATTGTCATGTACGACGTTGAGCCATGAGTGGCGGAAGAGCTGAAGGAGTCCGCCTGTTATGCTGGTGTCGGGCGGTTGTGGAGGGGAGTCATGTGTTAAGTTTTTGTGGCCTCCCGCCTATAAAATGAGTTTGTTTAGGGCGGGTCTTCCATGTTTGGTTGGTTTTAAAGGAGTGTGGATAGCTGTTGGCCCTGCGGGTCGGCCGACCTGCGTTAGTGCTGGCATTAGAGCTGGACCACCTTGGTGATCCTTGGGAGGCTTGGGAGCGTGTGTGAGACTGTGGGCGGCGAAAGGGCCACTTGAACCTCTGCTGGGGGAGGAACTTGCTTTTGCCCCCTATAGTTTCAGAGATTAGTTGGTCGAGTTTTTCGCCGAACATGCGACCTCCCTGGTATGGTAGGTTTATGAGTGACCTTTTTGATGCTGGATCAGCATACCAGCCCCTAAGCCACAGGGTTCGGCGTATGGAGATTGCGTTTGCTGCAGCCAGTGCGGCGCAGTTGGATGCGTCTTTGGATGCTAGCAGGAAGTAGCGGTGTGCTTTTGCCAGCAAATCGAGTTGGTCTGCCGGGTTCTGGCTGGGGTCTTGCAGCATCTGCTGGACGCCCTGGATCCAGGATTCCGCTGCTCTGGCCACCCATGCTATGGCGAACAAGGGCGAGAGAGCTGCCCCTGAGGCCTCAAAGATTGAGCGCGCTAGACTGTCAAGCTGGCGGTCAATGGGGTCTTTGATAGACGAGTTATCTGAGATCGTGAGTAGGGTTTTGTTAGCTAGATGCGACACTGGGGGGGGGTCTACGGCTGGTGATTCAATCCATTTTTTGTGTTGGTCTGGGGCAAATGGATATTTAGCTTCAATGGCCTTGCGGCCTGCGAAGCGTTTGTCGGGCCGGTCCCAGTGTCGTTGTACAAAGCCGACGATCTCCTCAGGGTTAGAGAAGACCCGGCGAGAGCATTTAGTGTTTGAGAACAAGAGACTGCACTCTGGCGTGGTGACGCACTCGTCTTTGATATCCAGTGTCATGTTAACG
This sequence comes from Allobates femoralis, assembly GCA_033576535.1. Taxonomy (NCBI): domain Eukaryota; kingdom Metazoa; phylum Chordata; class Amphibia; order Anura; family Aromobatidae; genus Allobates; species Allobates femoralis. The sequence continues at coordinate 216,018,207 of JARQOC010000005.1, read as the reverse complement.
GCTTTGATGAGGCTGTCAACTAGTGTCTGGATGTCCGTGGTCTCACTCTCGGAGGGTGTGTCTGGGTCTGATAGTTCGCCCTCGGAGTGTGACTCAGACTGGTGACGGGGTGAGGGGGAGCGAGACCTGTCACTTGATGACGCACTGGGAAATTGTCCCTGGGACGGGCCGGCATTAGTCTGTTTTTTAGTGGTTAGAGACTCTGTGGGCTGTTCCCTGCTGGAGTGGGAGCTGAGACATTTATGGGTTCTGGTTGCGTGAGACTCCGAACGGGCTTGCAGCATTTGGACTATGGAGTCCACCTGTTGCGACAGTATTATGCCCCATGGAGGAATGTCGGGCACGCTGGGACCTGTGTCAGTGGTAGCCTCTATTACAAAATACACAAAAGGTTTGCGCCAAACTGCTTTCATTAAATTGTAGGATCGGTGAATGATCCCCTCTGCTCACCTTCTATTGTTGTGCCTGTCCGCACAACTGGAGTAAGAGTTTAATCTGTCTCCCAGCTGGGCTCTCCTAGTTGGGCTCCAAGCAGCGAGGTGAAAAGTGCACGTATTTCCCGTGTGTCCCGATGCACATGACAGCTCGGGGGGAGTGATGGTGTGACGTCTGCCAGGTCCTGTATTCCTAAGCTGCTCTGTATCACGCTTCCCAACAGGGAAGAAATTTGCAGCTCCAGATAAAACGAGTGATATTGTAAGCGCTAAGGTACATTAACAGGACACGGCTCACATAAGTATTACCTTTCAGCTTTAATGATTCAGCATATGGATCCCTTTAGCCACAACGCGTTTCAGCGCCAATTGCACCTTTTTCAAGTGATGCTTGAAAAAGGCGCAATTGGCGCTGAAACGCGTTGTGGCTAAAGGGATCCATATGCTGAATCATTACAGCTGAAAGGTAATACTTATGTGAGCCGTTAATGTACCTTAGCTGTTAGCTGTTAATGTACCTTAGCGCTTACAATATCACTCGTTTTATCTGGAGTGGTAGCCTCTATGGGACTTTCAGGTTCACAGTCCTTACAAAATTGTGACTGTGACCTGAATATGTCCCTGGGTAGTATGTGGGCTTTGTGTGGCCCCCCTGTGAGGGGCTAAGCCCACCCTACTTCAGCAGGTCTCCATGAGGGGTAGGCAGGTATCAGCCCAGATTTATTACCTGAGGGCTGTACCTCTGTGCAGCTGTGTGTGGTGGCTGCTTTGTTTGATTTTGGCGCCGGTTTTGGGGCGTTTTTAAAGGCTGTGCCCATAGTACATGTTCTATTATGGTGCCTATGGGGCTTAGGTGCCTCCTGAACTAAGGGGCTGCACTTTTGGCCATGAGCGACATGCTCAGTGGCCAATCTGGTGTGGTGGGAGTGGGCTCGCTCCTGTGCCTGTCTTTATTGGCTGGGGCGGTGGCGCGGCGTTAGGCCAATGGTAGTGGGCAGGGCCATGAGTGATTAACTCAGTGGCCAATAGGCGCGAGGCTGGCTGTGTCATCGCGCCCCCTATGACGCGGGCGGTGACACGCGCTCGCGGCCAATGAGCTGGGGCTGCAGGCGGAGCTATAGCGCAGGCCCAGACCGGGGCCTCAATTACTTGCGGCCCTGGGAGCGGTGTCGGCCGGTCGCGGTGGCGGTCCCCCAGTTGATGCCCCTTCTGTGCGCGCACCCCGACTTACCAGTGGTGCGCGTCCCGGCGTGGAGCCGCCGCGTTAGAGGCATCTGACTGCAGGTACCGAGGTGTGGGATGGTCCTGCAGCCTGTGCTGCACCAGAGCCCTTAGGGATGGCTTGGTGCGCGAGTATTCCGGCTGCTGTGCTCTCTCACCTGCCTCCTTTGCTGGAGGAGATGAGGCTTGTCATGTAGCTGTGTGCAACCCTGGATCCCATTTTTGGGTGCCGGTGGCCTATGCATCCCCCTGTCCTGCGGGGTGATAGCACAGTGCCTCCTGGGTGCTGGTGGCCTGCGTATCCCAGGGGGATGTCTACATGTGTCTTAGCCACTGGTGGTTCAGCGGGGTCCTTCTATGAGGATCCCCCGTCAGCTGCCGTCAGGTTTCCGCTTTTCTGTCACTAGGAGTCAGGTGAAAAAATAAGTAGAGGTGAAAGCTAGAGGGTATGTGTGGTCTGAGCTACAGACCGTATGTGCCTCCTGCGACACTAAGCTAAAAACTGAATATCTACACCCATGCTCGGGTGTATACTGCAGGAAGGAGGGCTCAATTTTAATCTCTACTTAGTGTCGCCTCCTAGCGGCAGAAAAGCATACACCCATGGTCCCGTGTCCCCCAATGACGCGAAGGAGAAATATATCTATATAGCCCTCTGTTCACAAAATAGTCACTGATAGAGGAGCGTATAATTAGAACTTTCAATTGGCTTTTTCCACATGTTCAGCGTTTTCAACAAGATTGCCGAAGAATGAGACTAGCTCTGAACCGGTGATGCATACATATGCGTAAGGGCCACATAATCATGTTCATAACACACTTGTTAAACTAAATATAAAGTGAACAAGCCCTTTCTGTTTCCATCACTGTTTTTGAATGAAGCCAGCCATCAATTCCAGATACAACCTATGAAGTATGGGGCTTTGTTAGGATGATGGCAGTCATGTTTATATTTTTATGTACAAGAACCCATTTATGTGGCCACAAGCTGTTATTTTTTTCACAGGAACTTATTTTTTTTTACCAAACTGTTATACGTAATTACTTACCAAGTAACTGTTCTAGATCCGATTCAGGTACATAAAAGGGAGGGCCTATGAAGAAAAAGAAAATGTATGTTTTGTATAGTTTTCTCTAGTAAACACAGGTTAAGGCCACGAGTAATATACACCACAAAATGTTCTTGATGCAGTTATTTAGCAGGGGGCCTTTCCATTTTACCCCATGGTCTACATATTGCTATATATGCACTCACTTTATAAATTAAGATACGCCTATGAAATTTACTGGCTCAACTGGTGGGACATGGTGATTAATGTCAGAATGTATATCTTCATGAATTGTAGCTACATTTTTCTGATACAATTCTCCAAATTCACCACATAAATATAGATTTAAATCAACAGCCTAGCTATCTACATCCACCACTACTGGGACCCAGGCAAATATTGTTTAACACCTGAACCCAATAATAACACATTATGCAGTAAGCCTCCGTGCTCCTTCTATTGGCCTCTGTAGGAAGATTTTCTTTAGAGAAAAAAAGAGCAGCAACTACAATATTCTGTAGACATGTAAAGACATTAATCAATAGAGAATTTTGGACCTAAACATGATGATAAAAGACCAAGATTCACTTAGGCTTGCGTTTGGAACGCAGCGCACTGAACGCAGCCAAACACTTGCGCACATGCGTTCCTATGTTTAACATGGGAACACATGTGCCTGTGTTTGGCTCCGTTTGCGCTCGGATGCGCATAATTTGTGCACCCTCCGAGCGCACTCTGGATGCAGCATGTTGCATTTTTTGTGCGTTCGCGGGCGCTTGTTTTATCAGCAAGCGCCCAAACCATGCATTGAAGTCAATGGATCCGCAGTGTCCTCCGCATGACAGCGCAGGAAAACGCTGCAGATCTCATTGACATCTCTCCCGGCGGCCACCGGGAGATCAGCTAGAGCCGCCACTGATCTCCCGCCGGTGTCGGCGCTTGAGATTTGAAGATACAGCTGATCTGACAGCTATTTAAATCTCCCGCGCCGACACCGAATAGGTGATGTTGGCGCGCGAGATTTGAAACAGCGATCAGCTGTTTCTCATCTCCTGCACGGATATCACCCTATTCTCTGCTGCGTTCACATCAGTATGGGCTGCGTTTGCACTGCGTATGCGTCTGCATGCCATAAGCATGCAGAGACATACGCAAATGTGAACCCAGCCTTTGCACTGGATTATATTTGGTCTCCCACTTGAAAACACTGGAATTAAAATTATACAGTCTGCTTACGTCTGTTGATAGATTGCTATTTAGCCATCAGTTTTTCTTTCATTGTAAAGGATCTTGGTTTTTTTTGCACAGAGGATCAGTTTCAAATGGAAAATATTTAGCAATCTTAACCTGTTTTCCATAGACTCCCATGATGAAAAAAAACAGATCCTACAGAAATCAATTTTTTAAAACAGACAAAAACTATTGTTTTCTAACTCCTTTTTTGCCAACGGATTGTTGTTGGATCTGTTCTAACGGATGATTACTGAACATGTGAAAAAAGCCTTACAGGAGGTGTAAACTTAGACTACACAGAGTTATCAAACAGCATGAAACACTGATGAATTTGAAGAAGTGCAGTAGTTACAACCTACCAGACGTGAGCCAAAGAATGACAATTAATACACTGGCAACAGTAAAATCCAGCAAAAAAATACAACACTAGCAAAAACTTCTAAAACATGTAATAACTGACTGAAAGGTGCCAAAACACACAGTGAATTGTAGTTCCGTTTGTATGGGGCTCTCAGATGGAGTGCCACTGTTGTCCCTGGGTGTTGCTGAAAGGGCCTACAATGTGCAGGAAATGGTAAATGGTGTAGGTGAGCGCCTAAACTAGACTCTTGAGTAATAGAAAATGACAGCCTGGTGTGGTGGATATGGATGGCCAGATTTTCATGTGTCACTTAGGTTATGCTGTTCAGGGAAACCTTGGGATTTGATATTCATGTGGATGTTACTATGATGTATACAATCTATCTAAATATTGTTGAAGACCAAGAGCACTGGCAAAGATATTGCCAAAAACAGTGGTCTCTCTTAGCAGGGATATAGTCCTCTGCCTCACTGAAAAAATTTGCTCAGGAAGGGTTTTCTGTGAATACCATAATAGATGTAATAGGGCAGGGAAATCAGGAGCTGCGATACAGGAGAAGCCCACTATTGTGAATTGTTTTTTTGGCTCTACTCATTTCAAGGATACCCGTCTCCTTCCTCAGGTGTACACAAGCGAACAGGCATCAACAGCCTCATTTTATATCTGTGGTATTACTATCGATAAAATAGATGAAATATAATAAACACACATAAAAAAATATAAATGTAAACCATTACAGATTTGTCTAAATGAGCAATAATTTAAAATGGCTTTACCAGAGTGTCCACAGGTATATGAATCTATATAATGGGATACACCCCCTTATATGCATACTGATTAATCACTACTATATATAGTGCCTTGTGAACGTATTCGGCCCCCTCGAACTTTTCAACCTTTTGCCACATTTTAGGCTTCAAACATAAAGATATAAATTCTAATTTTTTTGTGAAGAATCAATAAGTGATTTCTTCTAACACCTGGATACGTTTATTTTTTAACCATTCCATTGTAGATCTTACTTTATGTTTAGGATCATTGTCTTGTTGGAAGATAAATCTACGTCCCAGTTTCAGGTCTTCTGCAGACTCCAACAGGTTTTCTTCCAGAATAGTCCTGTATTTTGCTCTGTCCATATTCACATCAATTTCAACAATGTTCCCTGTCCCTGCTGAAGAAAAGCAGGCCCAAAGCATGATGCTGCCACCGCCATGTTTGACAGTGTGGATGGTGTTTTGAGGGTGATGAACTGTGTTGCTTTTACGCCAAACATACCGTCTTGCATTGTGCCAAAAAGTTCGATTTTGGTTTCATATGACCAGAGCACCTTATTCCACATGTTTGGTGTGTCTGCCAGGTGGCTTGTGGCAAGCTTCAAATGAGACTTTTAATGGATATCTTTGAGTAATCCAAGAAAAAGACCAGAGAGAGATCGTGCTTTAGTGATCCGCGCTGCCGTCCCACCGTACCTGAATACATGCCAAGGAAGCCAAGAGCATGCAAGCTGCTTCTTTATTCCATCCAACGCGTTTCAGTAGAGACCTTGTACCTTCCTCAGGGATATGTTCTTCTCCCCCTTTTTTCTTTGTATATATTGCTTTTTTCTTGCCACTCTTCCACAAAGGCCAGATTTGTGCAGTGTACGACTGATTGTTGTCCTATGACCAGACTCTCCCACCTCAGCTATAGATCTCTGCAGTTCATCCAGAGTGATCATGGGCCTTTTGGCTGCATCAGTCTTCTCCTTGTTCGAGATGAAAGTTTAGAGGGACGTCCAGGTCTTGGTTGATTTGCAGTGGTCTGATACTCCTTCCATTTCAATATGATCGCTTGCACAGTGCTCCTTGAAATGTTTAAAACTTGGGAAATCTTTTTGTATCCAAATCCGACTTTAAACTTCACCATAACAGTATCTCGGACCTGACTAGTGTGTTCCTTGGTCTTCACGATGCTCACTGCATTTGAAACAGAACCCTGAGACTATCACAGAGCAGGTGCATTTATACGGAGACTGGAATACACACAGGTGGATTCTTTTTATTATTACCAGTCATTTAGGACAACATTGGATCATTCAGAGATCCTCACTGAACTTCTGTAGTAAGTGTGCTGCACTGAAAGGAAAGGGGACGAATAATATTGCACGCCCCACTTTTCAGTTTTTTATTTGTTAAAAAAGTTTAAAATATCCAATAAATTTCGTTCCACTTCACGATTGTGTCCCATTTGTTGTTGATTCTTCACAAAAAAAATTTGAATTTATATCTTTATGTTTGAAGCCTGAAATGTGGCAAAAGGTTGAAAAGTTCAAGGGGGCCGAATAGTTTCAGAACTGTACGTTTAAGAAGGCCTTCTCAACAGGAATCCTATACATTTCCAGTAGGATTGTTGAACTTAATGTACACACAATTATCCATATTAAAAGAATAAAAATTTATATGTATACTCTAAGTAAATTAAGACCCTCAGGGGCCAAAGTGGCCACTTCGCAAGGAGGCACATGTGATCTGTAGCTCAGATCGCACTTATCCTTTTTTTTAGTTTAATTCTCACTTTTACCTTCACTCAACAATTTGGCCATCAGGTGACTATTCCCTCTGAGGGCACCGCTCTCCTGCACGGAGATACCCAAGGCAGCAGGCACCTCTCTCAGAAGCCTGAAGGGCTCCGCTCTCCCCACTCCACCACTGGTGGACCTATTCTGCCGGCCCTAAAGCTGCCAGCCGCACCAAGCCGTCTGCATCCCCCTGCACAATAGAGGGGATGCAAGGAGTGCTTCTTATCCCTCTCAGCTCCTCAAACCAAGGAGAAGGTGATTGAGGCGCCACAGGTCACAACACACTGCAGGGGCTGCACAAAGATAGATGAGACACTGGCACGCAGACCCCAGCCTGCGACATCCTGCCATCCAAATGTGGTGGCTCTTAGTGGCAGGATGGCTATTAATTTCGCTATTAATTCCATAATCCTCCGCCATCACGGGCCCCCTCAGCCTCCCTGGAGCTTCCTACTCCAGGCCCCGATCTTGGACCTTGACCCAGCTCTCAGGGCTGCAATTCATCCCTGAAGCAGCCAATTGCAGCAAGCCATGCATGGCCGTGTCATCAGGAAGGCTGCACTCAATCCGCAATTGGCAGCCAAAGTGGCCAATCGCGGGATTCTGCGGACGCTGCGTCATCGCGCCTTCCCCATATGATGTGGCCATATCACGTGGCGCACGGCCAATCACGCGTCTCCGCCCATCCGCGATTGCCAGCCAAAGCGGTCAAGTGTGGGGAGTCACGACTGCCGTATCATCGTTCCCGCCCCCGATGACACGGAAACACCATGTGACACGTGCCCAATCACGGGCGCATCACCGGTAATAAGCCATGCCCCCATGACGCGACGCAGCAGCGGCCAATCAACCACGGCCCACACTACAGTGCCACGCCCCCGAAATAACGCAAACTTTAAAGGCAAAAGAACCTGTACTCGTGTAACGGTACTTTTAGGAAACTTACAATTAACTTGCTTTTCATATACTACACCATTCTCCTGTTTTCTATTTTATTGTTAACAGCAACTTGCAAAGTAAACAGGCCACCACTGCTGTCTAAGGCTAGGGTCAAACTTGTTTTGGGACCAACGTTTCCAGGAATCGCAAATACCGGACAGTGTTAATGGCAAGCGCTGCCTGGAAACGGGGCCCCATAGAAAGCTAGCTAAGCCACACCAACAGCCCAGGTAAAAGAATCAGCTAATGTCCTAACTAGTTCTCTCCACCCCCTCCTTCCTCTAAGGCAGAGGTCCCCAACTCCAGGCCTCAAGGCCCACCAACAGTGCAGGTTTTCAGGATTTCCTTAGTATTGCACAGGTGTTAATGTGATCATCTGCACAGGTAATGATTCCAAGCCCTGTGCAATACTAAGGAGATCCTGAAAACCTGCACTGTTGGTGGGCCTTGAGGCCTGGAGTTGGGGACCTCTGCTCTAAGGGGTGCTGCACAAAGCCCACACGTTGCCTCTATACACATCCACTCCTGAGTCCTTTTCCTCAGGTGACCCTGATGCAGAAGCGCCTACATTTGGCACCGCACCAGACTGCAATATAAAGGGGACACATGATCAGGGTAAGCTCAAATAGGAGACCCCCCTCCCTGCAGACTCTCACCCCCCTGCCCAGTGTCCGCTCTTTTGCCTTCATAGCAAACTGCTTAGTACACTGCAGTACCTCTTTAACTGTAATCTTGCATACTGTGGCAGATCAAAAAGCACCCCAAAAAAATAACAAAAACAACACGGGGACCAAGGCATCATGCACCAACTGCCAAACTGTGTTCCCACAGGGACACATAACTCTGCCCAAAATGCAAAACTCAATGCCCCACTGAGCCCACCACTGACGCAGTACCCAGTACGTCTGACATCCCTCCCTGGGCCCTGGCGCAACGGGTGGACGCACTAGCCCAAATGATACAGTCGCCCCCCGGCCCCCATACAGCCAGTGAGAACAAACGTCACCGCTCCCACTCCAGCAGGGAACATCCCCAGTCTATGGCCCCCCTAGCAACCAGAAGATGGACCAATACAAGTCCATCCCAGGGACACTCTCCCACCACGTGACCAGTAAGTGGCACCTCTCACTCCCCGTCACCCCATAACCAGCCTGAGTCACTCTCCGAGGGGGAACTTTCAGAGCCAGACTGGTCTCCCAAGAAAGCGAAACCACAGACACCCAGGTAATGGTTAACTGCCTCATCGAGGCCATTAACAACACACTAAATGTCAATGACCAACCCGCCACCACCCCAGAGCACACGGGTGTCCTTTACTAAGGCAAAACGCTCTCGTCCAGTTTTCTGTAATCACGACGATTTTAAAAACATGATCCGACGACATTGGGACCGTAGAGACAAGCGCTTCGCAGGTCGCAGACCAACGAAGCCAAGTACCCCTTCGTGTCAGACCATCATAAAGAATGAGCTGAGTCGCCAGCCATCAACCCTCCAGTGTCGCGTCTAGCTAACAGAACCCTACTTACACTCTCAGACAGCTCATCCATCTAAGACTCCAATGGCCGCCAATTAGATAATCTAGAGCGCTCAGTCTCATTACAAGACCCCGACATCACAAGACGCAACTGACCTTCTTGACAAACTCTCAATGGCCGTGGAGTACTTGTTGCTTGAGTCCATAGACACAGCCAACTGTTCTGCATTGGCAGCGGCAAACGCCATCTCCATGCGCTGAACCCTTTGGCTCAGAGGCTGGAACACAGACTCAGCCTATAAGAGATCCCTCATAAACCTACCCTACCAAGGAGGTCGCCTGTTCGGTGAAAAGCTTAACCAACTCATTTCTGAAGCCACGGGAGGAAAAAGCAATTTTCTCCCCAACAAAGGTTCAAGCGGCCCTTTCCACCTGGAAAAGAAGCCCTAAACAAACCTGCGCTAAGGGCGCGAGACCTCAAAGATTCAATGCATGATTCCCACTCCCCCCAACCGCCCTACACCAACACAATAGGTGGATGCCTCCAACACTTCTGCCACTCATGGCTCGCTGTCGTGCACGACAATTGGGTCATAGAACTGGTGTCGTCAAGCTACAAAATAGAATTCTCATCCCAGCCCCCAACTCATTTTTTCCTCTTGCGTCCCCCAAAAATAAACGGCCGTTTTTCCATGCCATCAACTCACTACTCAAAACCGGTGTCATAGCACCAGTACCAGAGGCTGAAAAACTCAAAGGGTACTACTCAAATCTGTTCATCATCCCTGTTATATAAATTATTAACTATTTATTTGTCATTAGTATGTAGTCATTCAGAAATCAAATGTTTCAGGCTTAAGGCCTGGTTGTAGGGAAAAAACTTTGGCCTTGCACTTTCCCCTAGCTAAGCCGCTCTCTCCTTCTTCCCTCCCACCTTTGGGTTTTCTCTGTCTCAGATTTTCTATAAATGTTTTGATTTAGAGGTAGCCGTACTGAAACTCTTATCAGAATGTCTTCGGACTAAATTTTGACTTCAAGGCTAGTTAAACTAACTAACCACGCAGAGAATATAATTAAATGTTTTCCAAAATAAAATGTATATTCAGCATAATATGACGCAATTATCTAGTCACACCCCTTTGCACATCCCTTTAAGGATAAGTAATAAAACTGCTAACCACGCCCTTAATAAAGGTCTTTGTCATTAAGCTCTACATTGACAAGTGTGTGTCAGCGTGGCTGTTTTCGGTGATCGTGCACTTGACTCACCGCCGGCCCGTGGACTCCGATTTAGACAGGCTGTAGCTCCTTCCTCCTTGTCACGGGTGGGCCGCGCCTGCCGGTAGTGAGGCCCGATTGAGTGCAGATCAAAAGTTGAAGACGTCTTGTAGGAACAGATTAAAAGGGGTTAATTTATTCGTGACGCCATCTATGAGTAGTTCGGTCAGTCCGACCGACGCTGCGGAACCCCCGGGGGATGGATAGCAGCAAGATGGAACGCTCCCCACAGGCTGAGCGGTGATCCCCGGAGGCTGGAGCTGCTTAAGATGTTGTGCGGCAGCTACGGTTACCTTGTGTGCGGACGGATGCAATCATAAGGAAGCACGGACACTGTAAGTCTCTGTAACGGGTCTTTACTGTAACCAGCAGGCAGTACATGGTATACGGTTAACGGGTAGTGGACCGGGCGGACTCAGCAGCGATAGGTGTCCCTCAGAGATCCGTAGTGTTCCTCCATTCTAGCTAAGTATTTGCCATTGTCGCCCAGGAATACCAGGTCGGGTACGGGGAGGCTGCTTCAATCCCTATCCAAGATGTACGTTATGGATGTTCTGGGGAGCCTTGGGTCCCTCGGTGGGTACACGCTGGTTAGACGACTGGAAGTTGGCTGGTGGTGGGGTGCTCCTGTAAAGCTGCTCCTCCACGCTTCTGGTTCGCGTAGCAGAGGTGAACTGATGCCAGCTTCGGTACCAGTGAACCGGCTGTGAGTTGGGCACGGGGGTATTTTGGAACCCGTGGTTGGTGATGCCCGATCCCGGTTGTTGAGGCCTCAGGTGCTAACACCCGACCGGTGATGGCCCGGGGGCTGCACGAGGTGCACAGCCCCCGCTCCTACTCCAAGTTCAAGTCTGTGTCTTTCTCTTGTCTAGACCCGACTCTTTCTGCTCTAGACTAACTGTACTTCTCCTACACTACCCTTGCACTCCGCCCACCAGGACCTTGGATTGGCCCTCTATGTTAAGTGATGCATGCAGGGTTTTGGATCTCTCAGTTAACCATATGACTGCTGGGTCAGACAATATTGCGGCTGCATTTATGGCTGCAATACCCTCCTGTGACGCACTCGTTGCGGGGCGCCACACACTCACTTAGACAAAGCATCCAATTTGGCAGCAGACAATTAAGATGACAGCCTCACCCGAAAGGTGTGGGGGCATCCATAAAATCCCGAAAAAAGACAGAACAGTACCTCAAACTTCTCAACAAATTCATGAAAGTCCGACAAGTCAAGATGGAATCCCTAAGCTCAGTAATCGCGTCACTAGAAAAGGGAGAGTTCTTAGCAACCTTCGACATACAAGACGCATATCTCCACTTCCCCATTTTTCCTCCACACCAAAAATACCCGAGATTCGCCATTCAAAAACGACACTTCCAATTCGTTGCACTGCCCATCAGTCTCGCAACTACACCCAGAGTCTTCACCAACGTCATGGCGGCTGTCATGACCATTCTCCACTTGCGGGCAGTAGTAGTCTTTCCTTACCTAGACGACCTGCTAATCAAGGGCCCATCCTTCCAATCATGCCTCGACAGCATCCAAATAATAATGGACACGCTCTCCCGCCTGGGGTGGCTCATAAACCTAGACAAATCATCCCCAAGCCTACACAAATGATAGACCTTCTAGGGATGACCTTAGACACCGCACGATGGCTAGTCATACTCCCTCAAGACAAGGCCATGGCGATCCGCAAAGGAGTCCACACACTTTGCATTCGGCCACCTCACTCCATCCGCTTCGGCATGGGGGTCCTAGGAAAAATGGTAGCGGCAATGGAAGCAGTTCCCTTCACTCAGCTACACTTCTGACCTTTGCAGCTGGCCCTCCTCTCAGCTTGGACAAAAGTCCCTTCAGCCTCGACCGCAAGCACTGCCTACCCACGCAAGAAAAAAAAAAAAAGACACTCACCTGGTGGACAAAGCCATCTGCATTAACGCAGGCAAAATCCTTTCTCCCAGTCTAGAGCTAGTTGTAACCACCAACGCCAGCCTACTCGGCTGGGGGGCCGTCTTTGGTCAACACACGGCCCAGGGCCACTGGACACCCCAAGAGTCACACCTCCCGATCAACACTCTAGAGCTGCGGGTGATCCGTATAGCGCTCCAACACTTCCACCACTTGCTAGCCAGTCGCCCCATCCACATTCAATTAGACAACGCAACGGCTGTAGCGTACATCAATCATCAGGGCAGCACACGCAACAAATCCGCAATGCGTGAAGTGGAGCATATCCTACAATGGACAGAAAAAACAGTCACTCATCTCAGCAGTCCACATCCCTGGAGCGGACAAGTGGGCAGCGGATTTCCTAAGCCGCCAGGGACTGTCCTCAGGGGAATGGTCCCTACATCCAGAAGTCTTCCTACTAATCTGTCAGCACTGGGAAACCCCCGACGTCGACCTCATGGCATCAAAAATGAACTCAAAAGTCCCGGCCTTCATAGCCAGGTCCCGGGATCCCTTACCGGTAGGAGTGGACTAGCTAGTCCTCCCTTGGCGCCAATTCCGACTTTCATACATCTTTCCACTGCTACTGCTGATCCTGCGAATGATCAGAAAGATCAAAGTGGAAAGAGTTCGCCACAGACTGGCCACGACGAACATGGTACGCAGAGCTCGTACAGCTCCTCACCGACGTGCCCTGGCCACTCCCAAACTTACCGGACCTCTTATCCCAGGGCTCCATTTACCAACAGAACTCAGGGTCCCTGTCTTTAACGGCATAGCTATTTAATCCTGGGTCCTAACACAAGCAGGGTTCTCACCAGAGGTCATAACCACCATGGTTAACGCACGCAAACCAACGTCCTCGTGCATCTATCACCGCATCTGGAAAACCTTTTTCCAGTGGTGCAAAGACCGCAACCATAACCCACTCCAGTTTTCCATTCCTACAATCGTAGCATTTTTGAACCAGTTTTAACTCTGGCCTAGCACTCAGTTCCATCAAGGGCCAAATCTCAGCCCTAACCATTCTATTCCAACACAGGATCATGACCAAAACACAGGTCAAAACCTTCATCCAAAGGGTCTCGCACACGCGGCCCCCCTACAAGACACCCATCGCCGTCTGGGACCTAAACCTAGTTCTGGGCGCCCTACAGGGCACCTGTTCGAGCCTCTGCAAGTGGTATCTTTATGTTTAACATATTTTTATTAAGATTTTTCAAAGAAAATGGGGAAGGGGAGGACATAAATAAAGAAGGAAAGGATACATACAACAAAAAGGGAGAACGATCACCTAAATTTTTATATTGTATTAAATCACAAACACAAAGTATAACACATCTTTAGAATAGTCTAACATATAACGAAGGCAAAAAGTTGGGGTAATATAAAACAAATCGCAATAATCAATATCAACGTATCTCAGAAAGTTTCAAATTTGGTGTAAAGTTTTGAGTCCAAATCTCCCATCGAGGTATATTTTTTTTAAATTTTTATTTCTTAGAGCTATATTATACTCATATACATTATGCAAAGTGACTATCACTTCCAGAATTGTTGGAAAATCTGGTTGTTGCCATTTAGAGACTATAAGGAGTTTAATCGTGATGAGTATTTGGCATAGTAAGTGTCTTGTATGCACTGGAAATTTGTCTATATCCAAAGAGCCAATTGGGGTGTTAGGCGGCCGTCACACGCACAGATATCTCTAGCGATATTGTAAGCGATCACGTGCACGCGCAATCGCTTACAATATCGCTCACATCGCTGGTGAGATGTCACACAGACAGACTCACCAGCGATGTGGATCCGCGATCTCGCTGGTAACTATGGTACACATCGGGTAACTAGGCGCCGCGCGTCGCTTAGTTACCCGACGTGTATCATAGTTACCATCTCCCAGCATAGGCTCTGCCGCTGGGAGATCGTTCATCGTGGTGTTATACACCACGATGAAGCAGATCGTGAAATCGTTCATCGTTAGATCTGAGAACCGGAGCTCAGATCTGCGATGTCACGATCTAGCGATTTAACATCGTAAATCGCTTGATTACATGCATCGATTTTAAGCCCGATATCGCTTAAGCGATCAAAAAGGAGATCGCTTAAACGATATCGGGCAAGATATCTGTGCGTGTGACGGCCGCCTTAGAGAGATTTTTAAATCCATAGTGTCACTTATAAGAATTTTAATTTCTGACCATAGCTTATAAAGTTTTGGGCATCCCCAGAATATATCAACAATTGACCCAATTTTCCCACAACCCCTCCAGCACTCTGAACTCAGTGATGGTGGTTAAATTTTTGTGGTGTCCAGTACCACCTGGACAACGACTTATAATGCGTTTCTTATATGGAGGCACACAAAGTATTAGAGTAGATGATGTCCAGGGCCCTGGACAAGTGGGAGGGATCAATTTGAATCTGAAGGTCTTTCTCTCAAGCTAGGATGTTGTTTGCTTTCATTATTGAGAGATCATTATTATAAATAGTATATAATGTGTTGGTTTTCCATTTTATATAGTCTAAAAGATTTGCTAGGAGATCTATTAATATTCTGAGGGAATATAATACACACGCACACCACTGGGACACACACACACCCCAGGGACACACACACCACACAGACAGACACAGATGTGCACAAATCGCCTCACACAACTCGCCTCATACATCTGGTATCTTTAGTTTCCAAAAATAAACATCTGATTAAAAACAGCCAATGTGCAACACATGTGCCATATTGGTAATTAAGGCAGATGTCAGTCACATGAGCTGTCTATTATGTGTATGTGTGAGGTAACATATACTGCCCGGCTGGGGGGAGGGTTTACTGTTGGCTGGAGATTTATCAGGCTGCCTATAGCAACCAATCACAGCTCAGCTTCTATTTTCCTACAGGTCATTAATATGACATATTCAAATTCTATTTTGTTATAGCTAACAGCAGTTATTTATTAACCCGGGCGTAGCCGGGTACTACAGCTAGAATAAAATAAAACTTTTGTATTTTATTTCCTGAAGCATAGTACAACATTTCATACGGGGCTACAGTCACTGTGCTGTTGTTGGGATCCTAGACAACATCTAAAACAAAGCATTTTCAGCTTGAAATCCTAGTCATATGAATTCCAATTGGAGTCATTTTAATTAAATATATAAGTATGTAAAGCTTATAAAATATATAGTTAAGATACGTTCTCACCTTTATGCAGCATTGGATCATAATCGAGTGTTACAAGTAGGTATCGACAGTCCTTAGCCATTAGTGACAACACAACATTGGCATAACTGTGGTGAAAAAATAAGAATACGGTTAGTACGTCACTATATCCGGTAGGATTTTACTATTTAGTAGTAGTAATAATAATAATGAAGAAGATGCAGATAAATAGGATGACAAAAAACTAAGCCTCTTTGACATGGCCATTTTTTCTTTTTCTAAGAGCCATAGCTTTTTTATGTTTCCATTCACATAGCCATTAGAGAGCTTATATTTTGCAGTATGACTTGTTGTACTTTTTATTGCCACAATTAATTGTATTATCATGTTATGTATTGGGGAGTATGAGATTAAAAGTGCGGTGAAACTGCAAAAAGAAAGGGAAATTCCACAATTTTTTTTTTTCATTTAGTGTTCATTATTAGAGATGAGCGAGTACTAAAATGCTCGGGTGCTCGATGCTCTGGCCGAGCATCCCAAGATACTCGTATACTCGGCCAGAGCACCGAGCCCAGTGTAAGTCAATTAGTGACAGGCTCCGCCCCCCAGACATCCGGTTATAAAACGAGTGCTTCCGGGAAAGGGCGGGAGGGTGGGCTTTTTCAAATCGCCGCACCATACAACACCTTGCTGTGGCCCCCAGAGGGATCCTAACAATCAATCTGCTCTCTGTGAGGTGCCAGCTCACTGTGTGCACTGAAGGAAGCTGTGTATTTGTGTCAGATCGATAATTATTAGCGAGGAGTCCGAGCGTCTCGGCGGTACTCTGTGCTCGCCGAGCATCCCGAGTACCGGGATACTCGTGTGATTAATGAGTAGCGCCGAGCATACTCGCTCATCCCTATTCACTATATGTGAAATAACTACTCCAGTGGTATTTCTTTTTTCTTCATTTCCCCATTGAAGTGGTGTTTTAAATCTAAGCTGCATGCCCTGTGTCTGATTCCCACCTTACGGCGGCTTCTTCTTCTATCGCCGACGCTCTACTCGCTCTCCTGTGATTTGTGACCTGTGGACAGCTCCAGTGTCATGGAGTGTGCTGGAGGTCACAACTCAATACATTTCTATGAGAGCCTCATTCTAGGTTTGTTCTGGCTCTCATACAGACACATTGGGAGCTTGTAACATAACGTCTGGCTTCTGGACGGTTGTGTGGGCACAAGATGGCACCGCATGACTGGAGCGATATCGGTACAAGGTGAATACGCTAGAAGGCTTGTATATGACAGGGGGCTGCGTGCTTAGATTTAAAGAGGACCTGTCACCAAACAAGGCATGGTGATCTAATTACAGCACTAGATGCAGCATGTCTCCAGCATGCAGGCAAGGGGTCACCCAGCACTTGAGCAGCCCTGTACCCCGAGATAATACCGTTAGAAAACTTACATGCTACAGCCACTAGAAGTGGCTAGGGGCTGCAGCCAAGGGTAGATTCACACCCCCTGCCTGTGTAATCTGCCCACCGATGCCAATCATTCTCTCCATGTCTGCAGCATTTAAACAAGAGTTTTTTTTTCTCTCCCGTGTAGCCCCGCCCTACACGGGAGAGAAAAAAAACCTCTTGTTTAAATGCTGCAGACATGGAGAAAATGATTGGCAGCGGTGGGCAGATTACACAGGCAGGGGGTGTGAATCTGCCCTTGGCTGCAGCCTCTACCCACCTCCTTAGTGGCTGTAGCATGTAAGTTTTCTAACTCTTATCTCTGGGAACAGGGCTGCTCAAGTGCTTATGGACCCCTTGTCTGCATGCTGCAGACATGCTGTATCCAGTGCTGTAATTAGATAACCATGCCTGGTTTGGTGACAGGTCCTCTTTAAAAGCGCCACTCCAGTGATGAAAAAAATGCTGAAGGGGTGCCTGAAAAATTATTCAGCAGTATGATTCTCCAGGTCAGTATGAACACAGCAATACCGCACATGTATAAAAATAAAAATTTTGCTGGTGAAAAAAATATTCCGAAGTTTTAAAAAAAAAATGTTTGATTATATCACCATTTTCTGAGACCTACAACATTTTCAGTTATTGGTCATGATGGGGCTGTGTGTGGGCTTGTATTTTTTATGTTCGAAGCTGAAGTTATTGGTAACATTTTGGGCTATACTGTAGATGATGCTTTGGTTGCGTCTTATTCCATTTGTTTTGCAGTGTTTTAGAAGCTTAAAAAACATAATTCTGGTGTTTCAATATCCCTTCTCATTATGACATTTCTCAACTGAGTTTTAAAGACGTAGCAATACCAAATATTTGTATATTTTTAATGGGTGATTTTAACTTTTGTATATTTTTTCATATTTTTAAAACTTTTTTTTCACTTTTTACTAAATTTGTTATCCCCCTTAGAAGACTTCCACTTGTGATCATCGGCTGCATGTATTAAACATACCAATTCTACAAAAATGCAAAAATAAGTTCTCCCCTGATACCAGTATTGTTATAAAGATAGTGCTCTCCAGATGCCGCTGTATTTGTAGGGCATATTGCTGCAGACTTGGCATCTTCACAGCATGGAGATCATCAGCTATGGTGTACTCTTCCCCCCCACCCGCCGATCTCGCTGTGTCTGCCCGAAGAGAGTGATCTCCAGACATCAGTGTATTAATGAAGAAGGTGCTCACTGGATACCAGTGTATTTATGAAGAAAGTTCCCTCCAGATATCAGTGTATTTATGAAAAACGTTCTCCTCAGATACCAATGTTGGCGGTTGTCCTGATGAAGGGGTGAGGAATACACCTTAAAACGTGTTTAACAAAAACATTTGCATTCATCCATCTCCTTGGTATATGGTCTATTGTAAAGCAGCACAGTTGGATCCACATATTTCCTCTATTTTTTCTACTATTGCTTTGGCTTGCAGCAGCTATTTGGAGCCTTTTATACTAGTTGCATGTGGCACAACTCTCTAAGGTGAGCAGTTTCACTTCAATTTACCTGTCACCGTTTTTATCAGATACTAGATGTAGGCGTGATCAGAGCCGTATTTGGACCTCATGTTGCCCTTGGCACTTTTAGTGGTCACTCCCCTTACTGATGTCACACACTGAGTCTGAGCACACAACATCTATTTAAGGCAGGTCTACTCTGTAATACGCTTTAAAGATTGCTAACTAAGCATTAAAAGAATGAACATCTGCACTTGCTGTGCACAGGTTCAGTCTTTTGAGCTTTTCTTTTTTTAACACCTTCAGGTTTTGAAAGTCATCAAGCGGTTAAAATAGGTAACCTAACCATTGCTTCAGTGAGGAGGAGAGGACCTACTGAGATGGAGACATGCGGTCTGCTCATTCACCCCTCCTCTTTACTGAAGCTGTTCAAAAGGAAGCCAAGAGCAGACAGATACCAGGAGTCAGAGCGAGTTTGCAGCCACATTGTGTGCACCCACACTGACACTTGGAGCGCGCCCAGTGCATTGTGGGCCAGAACACGTAATCGACCCGGCTTCAATATGTGCCTCACAAGGGAGACGGGAATTTCAAATCTAACGCGGAACAAGATAAGTAGCGAGGACGCCGAGCGGGGTGTGCAGAATGCTGACGAGGAGGGGGGAATTGAGCTCAGAGCCCGTCTTTCAAGTCTCCTAGATGGAGAACATATGTAAGTTAAAAGTCATTTTTCTAAACCATTATAGGGCCCCTTTAGGTCAGCGAGGGATGTTTAGGGATGAGCTCACAAGGTGCAGGGACAGGTAGTGATAGGAGAAGGGGGAGGAAAGAGGTGACAGGTTCCCTTTAATGAAAGAAAAAGCCACAATGGTCACAGAAATAACTTGAATCTGACAAAAGTAATAATAAATAAAAAACAAATCTTTGAAAATGAAAAATGAAAGTCAGACATTGTTTTTCAACCCTGCTTTCACAGAATTTGTTAAAAAATGAAACTCATTAAATAGGCCTGAACAGAAATGATGCTACCCTGAAAATAATGTGACAAAGGGGACATGTTAAATCAAGGCGTCTACACTATTTAGCATCACAGGTGTCTATAATCTTGTAATCAGTCAGTGGGTCTGTATATAGGGCTACAGATACTCTCTATGCTGTTTGGTGACATGGTGTGTACCACACTCAACATTGACCAGAAGAAGCGAAGGAAAGACTTGACTCAGGAGATTAAAAAGAAAATTATAGACAAGCATGTTAAAGGTAGTTATAAGACCATCTCCAAGCAGCTTGACGTTCCTGTGACTACAGTTGCATATATTATTCAGAAATTTGAAGAAGACCTGTCACCCCCCTGGTGCTTTGCAAACTGCATGCAGCACTGAATACAGCGTGAATGCTGCATTCAGGGAATGGGTCTTCCATGTCTGTATTCCCCCTGTAACCTTTAAAAAACACTTTATTTAGTTTGTAAGTTAAGAAGTCCGGAGGGAGTTCACTTATCTCGCTCTCCTCGCTGCATACCGATTCCCCACCTCTGGCCTCTCTGTCCAGCTTCCTGGCTCTTTGATCCACCGCCTGCCTGTGTGTAGCCCCTTCCTCACCTGCGCTTGCGTGTCAGCGTCTATTCACTCAGGCGCACAACGAGGAATAGTTAGGAGTGGTCCCGGCTGCTGATACCGCCCTTTTATGTAACGTCAGCGCCAGATCCCACCTGCTGTATGCATACAGCATAAAGTTTATCAGGGCAGGATCTGGTGCAGACGTCACATAAAAAGTATCAGCAGCCCGAACCACTCCTAACTATTCCTCGTTGTGCGCCTGCGTGAATAGAGACGCTGACGTGCAGGCGCAGGTGAGGAGGGGGCCACACACACAGGTAGGAGGCGGATCAAAGACCCTGGAGGCAGCATAGAGAGGCCAGAGGCAGGGAGGACCCTCTATGCAGTGAGGAGAGCGAGGTAAGTGAACTCCCTCCGGACGTCTTACAAATTTCTAAAGTGTTTATTAAAGGTTACAGGGGGTACACACATGGAGGACCCCTTCCCTGAATGCAGCATACATGCTGCATTCAATTTGCAAAGCACCAGGGTGGGTGACAGGTCCTCTTTAAGATCCATGAGACTGTAGCCAACCTCCCTGGACGTGTCTGCAGGAAGAAAATTGATGACAAATCAGAGACGGATAATACGAATGGTAACAAAAGAGCCCAGAAAACTTTTTAAGAGAGTAAAAGTG
The DNA here is from genome assembly GCA_033576535.1 of Allobates femoralis. Classification (NCBI taxonomy): domain Eukaryota; kingdom Metazoa; phylum Chordata; class Amphibia; order Anura; family Aromobatidae; genus Allobates; species Allobates femoralis. The sequence continues at coordinate 215,997,368 of JARQOC010000005.1, read as the reverse complement.
AACTTCTGGCTCAAGGAACATCAATGCCAGATTGTACCATCCGTCATAGTTTGAGCTAAAGTGGACTTCATCGGAGACGACCAAGGAGGACACACCATTGTTGAAAAAGAAAAAATCATAAAAAAGCCAGACTGGAATTTGCCAAAGTACATGTTGACAAGCCACAAAGCTTCGGGGAGAATGTTCTATGTACAGAGGAGACAAAAATGGAACTTTTTGGCAATGCACATCAGTTCTATTTTCACAGATGGAAAAATTATGCATATCAAGAAAAGAACACCGTCACTACTGTGAAACATGGAGGAGGCTTTGTTATGTTCTGAGGCTGCTTTGCTGAATCTGGCACAGGGTGTCTTGAATCTGTGCAGGGTACAATGAAATCTCAAGACTCTCAACAAAGTATTAAGTTAAGGCAAGGGTCTCAAACTCCAGGCCTCGAGGGCTGCACACAGTCCAGCTTTTCAGGATTTCCTTAGAGTTTGACGGTTGGTAATTTGATTACCAACTGTCAAATGCAATGGAAATCCTGAAAACCTGGACTGTGTGCGGCCCTCGAGTTTGAGACCCCTGAGTTAAGGGTACCATCATTTCTGTACAGGCCTACTTCATGAGTTTAATTTTAAAAAATTATGTGGAAGTAGGTTTAAAACCAATGTCTAACTTTCATTTTTTATTTTCATAATTTTATTATTTATTATTTCTTTTGTCAGATTCAAGTTGTTTCTTTGACCATTGTGGGTTTTTCTTTCAGTAAACGAGATACCAACAATTTTGACCATGTGTGTATAGCACCAGCCGCCCCCGTCACCAGTATATAGCAGCACCAGCCTCCCCTGTCATTAGTATATAGCAGCACCAGCCTCCCCTGTCACCAGTATATAGCAGCACAGCCTCCCCGTCATCAGTACATAGCAGTATATAGCAGATCCAGCCCCCCTGCCACCTGTATATAACAGCTTCCAGCCTCACCTATCACCAGTATATAGCGTCTCCAGCCTCCCCTGTCACCAGTAATAGCAGTCTATAGCAGCTCTAACCTCCTCTGTCACCAGATATAGAAATACATAGTAGCTCCAGCCTCCCCTGTCACCAGTAAATAGCAGCTCCACCCACCGCTGTCACCAGTATATAGCAGCTCCAGCCTCCCCTGTCACCAGTATATGGCAGCTCCAGCCTCCCATCACCAGTATATAGCAGCTCTAGCCTCCTCTGTCACCAGTATATAGCAGCTCTAGCCTCCCGTCACCAGTATATAGCAGCTCCAGCCTCCCCCATCACCAGTATATTGCAGTTTCACAGCATACAAATTTGTATGCTATGTACTAAGGATGGTTGCCATGCCATTGATCCGGTGTCTGGAATCCAAGGAGTGATTGTCTGGGGAGCCAGCTTCCTTCCCCCTTCCCTAAATCATTAGTATATTGCAGTTTCAGCCTCTCCTATAAATAGTATATAGCAGCTCCAGCCTCCCCTGTCACCAGTATACAGCAGCTCCAGCCTTCTGTAACCTGTATACAGCCCCCCCCCCCATCTTTAGCTCTTGGAGCACTCACCTGCTCCTGTGGTTTCCTCCCATGTCGTCTTCCTTCTCCTCTGCTGTGACGTCTGCAGTGGGAGAGATAATCTCACCCTCCTCTCAGCAGCACCTTGGAGCAGGGACCTGGTGAGCGCTTCTCTGACCCCAGAAGTGTAGGTACTTCCTGGGTCAGTGATCTCCCTGTATCTGAGGTAAATGGAGGTGCGCCCTGCGCCCCTCCTGACCCCTAGGGGCAGGCTCGGGGCGGCTGTCTCTCCTTCCCTGTGCTCTCCTTTTAGCTATCTTTCCCCTATGTGCTCTCAACCCTTTGTGCGGTTTCTCTCCTCCCTGTGCTGTCTTCTCTCCTCTGAGCTGTTACCCCCTGTGCACCCTCTGCTCCCCTGTGCTCTCTACCGCCTCCCTCTGCTGTTTGCACTCTCTACCCCCTCCCCTACTGTGCACTCTATGCCCCCTCCCCTCCCTGCTGTACACTCTTTTTGGCCCCCCTCCTTGCTCCCTGCTGTGCATGCTCGCTATACCCCCCCTCCTGTATGCTCTCTGCCCCCCCGCTGTGCACTCTCACTCTGCCCATCTTCCCTGCTGTGCGTTCTCTCTCTGCCCCCTGCTTCCTCCCCGATGTGCGCTCTCTGCCCCCACCTCCCAGCTATGCGCTCACTCTGCCCCTGCCTCCCAGCTGTGTGCTCTCTCTGCCTCATCTCCCTACTGTGCGCTCTCTTTGCCCCCAGCTCCTTGCTGTGTGCTCTCTCTGCCCCCACCTCCCAGCTGTGCGCTCTCTCTGCCCCTGCCTCCCAGCTGTGCGCTCTCTCTGCTCCCACCTCCCAGCTGTGTGCTCTTTCTGCCCATCTCCCTACTGTGCCCTCTCTTTGCCCCCATCTCCCTGCTGTGCGCTCTCTCTCTGCCCCCCCTCTACCCTCCCTGCTTTGTGTTCTGTTTCTGGCTGCCCACCGCCGCATGATTACCTACGCCTATGTGCATCAGGGACACACGGGCATAGTTAATCAAAGATGCAGGTGGTCTGATTACCTGGCACGCGCAGTTAATGAAAGATGGCGGCAGTCTGATTCACTGCACCTCGTTTGCTGGGTACACACAGGTGTGGTTAATCATGCGGTGGCTGTGTGTGGCGGTGGCAGTAAAGTTGCAGTGGGTTCAAAGCGTCTCAGGAGTTGTCAGTACCTCTGGTGGTAGTACGCAATGGGGCACTACCGCCAGCGGGCGCCAAATATGGCAACTGGAATTTATGCTGGCCAATGAGAGGCCGGCGCGTGATAGGACACGATGATGGCGGGAGTGGATGACAGACATAGCCCTTCTCTCACAACCTTGCTCTCCAACATCACATAAGGAGAGCATACTCGTCTCCTCTCCAAATCACACCTTACCACCTGTGCACTTGGCCCCATCCCTTCCCACCTCCTCGCCAACCTCAATAATACGCTCATTCCAGCCCTAACCCATCTCTTCAACCTATCGCTATCTTCTGGTACCTTCCCCTCTGCTTTCAAGCATGCCACCATCACACCCATCCTCAAAAAGCCAAACCTAGACCCGAATGCTATGGCCAGCTATCGCCCCATATCACTGCTCCCATTTGCTTCAAAACTCCTCGAGCAGCATGTCCATGCTCAACTTTCCTCCCACCTCTCGTCTAACTCTCTCTTCGACAACCTCCAATCTGGCTTCTGCCGCCACCAATCCACGAACACTGCCCTGACCAAAATTACTAACGACTTACAGCCAAAGCTAACAGACATTTCTCCATCATCCTCCTTCTACACCTGTTCTCTGCCTTCGACACGATCGACCACTGCTTTGTGCTACAGATTCTCTCTTCCCTTGGCATCAAAACCTTGCCCTCTCCTGGATTGCCTCATACCGTTCTGATCGCACATTTAGCGTTTCCCACTACCACATGACCTCCTCATCCTGCCCGCTCTCTATTGGGGTCCCTCAAGGCTCTGTACTGGGACTTTTACCCTACTTTTTTAATCTATACCCTTGGTCTAGGACAACTCAAATCCCATGGCTTTCAGTACCACCAGTATGCGGACAACACTCAGATCTACCTTTCTGGCCCAGAAGTCACCTCTCTGCTGTCCAGAATCCCGGAGTGTCTGGTAGCCATATCCTCCTTCTTCACCTCTCGCTTCCTAAAACTCAATGCAGACAAAACCAAGCTCATCATCTTTCTGTATCTTCCCTACCCGATCTATCTATTATGGTAAACGGAATAATGCTCTCTCCCGCACCTGAAATCCGCTGCCTCGGAGTAACTCTCGACTCTACCCTTTTCTTCAAACCACACATCTAAACTCTCACCACCTCCTGCCATCTCCAGCTCAAAAATATTTCCAGAATCTATCCTTTCCTCAGCCCTCAATCTACAAAAACTCTTGTACACACCCTCATCATCTCCCGCCTCGAATACTGAATCATCATCCTCAATGGCCTTCCCGCTAACTCTCTTGAACCACTCCAGTCGGTCCTCAACTTTGCTGCCTGACTAATCCATCTCTCTCCTCTCCCGAATATCCCCCATCCTCTGAAATTCTGCGCCTCAACATGTCCGATTACCACCACTCGGATCGTTCATACGGAACCTGAAAACCCATCTCTTCAGGAAAGCTTACAGTCTGCAATGACCAATGGGTCATGAGGTTATTCCTCTTCAGATACTCCAGTATAGCATCTCTTAGAAAACCCTAAAGGATTTCACCCACAATAGAGGTTAAGCTTACTGGCCTATACATTCCAAGTTCAGTTTTAGTCGCCTTTTTGAATATTGGCACCACATTTGCTATACGCCAGTCCTGTGGTACAGACCCTGTTATTTGAAAAAAATATCTTTTCAAATCAGACAATGTGATTTTCAGGATTTGTTTTCTCATTTTGTCTTTCATAGTTGAGGTCTACCTATGATGTCAATAACCGGCCTCTCTCATCTTTTTAAATGGGAGAACTTGCACAATTGGTGGCTGACTAAATACTTTTTTTCCCCACTGTAACAGACGACTGTATTGTTCTACCCCAGATATTCCTCATGATTAAATACACTGGCATTCAGGGAGAACTTTCTTCATGAATACACTGGTATCCTGAGGAGCACACACATGGATTACTGCTCTTCTTTCTTTGTAGCATATAGATAGAAGCAGTAGCTGAGCTATGGAAGAAATTATATAGCATTACTGAGCTGTGTGGCTGTGAATCCTGCACAGAAGAGTAAAATAAATTTGTTAGAAGCAGCAACTCAACATGCCTGTGCCTGCCAGACTTATTACTGTGCTGACTGCTCATCATTCCTCCTTTCCATAAAGTTTAGTAATCTGACATCTTACTGTAGCACTGAGTTTTGATTTGACCAAGACAGATTTGAACAGTTTTTTTTTTGAGTAAATGTTAAGTTGGGAGGCAAGCAGAAGGGAACAATTGGCCCATAAGTGGACATAGAAGCAAATTTCTCTAATAGGAAATATTACAATCTATATAATATGGACCAGTACAGTGACCATTCAGTATTTTATGACAATAAGATGACTAAAAGAACAATTCTGATGTATTTCTTTCCTATCACGCTCATAGGAAATACTTACCGTTCTCGGTCTTTTGGGTTGACAGCTACAAATGCTCCTCTGTCCCAAATTCCATCAAACCTTCCAAAGACTGTTCTACAGATGACACAAAGCTATTACAAACATAGTCCCATTCACACTCATGTATTTCCAATCTCAGAAACTCAGCAGAATTTTTTTATGTTAAGAAAAAAAATATTGCTATCAAAGCTGTAAGTAATCTTATGGAGTTATTACTTACTGAGAAACATCATAGATACTGCAGCAATACAATGAAATGTTCCCAGATACACTCTGAAAACAAATAATATGGATATTAAAACAACATTAGATGCCCTTAATCACTTATTATGTACAATTATCGTGGACAAGCGTTCCTACTAACACTCGTTTGGCAATAATCGTAAAGTTTAAACAGGAAGGAATCACCCAGCAAATTAGCAAAATACTCATTTTGAGTGACATTATCTTTTGGTTTGTAGTTGTGGAGCACAGAAAAAAAGCTGCTCTGTAGCCTGGGTCAATGATAAAATCTCCAACTATCAATGAACGAAAGTTTTCCAAAAGTTTTACTGAAGAAGATCCAGGTTAAAAAAGCAGTAATACAAAAATGTAAAGTGCAATAAAGACACATACAGCATAGCTCTGTCATAATTCATCTCCCATTTAGGGAAGCGGACTACAAGTGCTATGCTATGTATGTCTTTACTGCACTTAATTTTTTTGTACTACTGCTTTTTTTAACATTAATTTTCTTCAATAAAACTTTTGGAAAACTTATATTTATTTTGAGCTGAAGATTTTTTTACTTTCAACATTATCTTTTGGTTTGCAGAAAAGATTATTGTTCTTGGCAGTACATTGTGCTGTGTAATAGGAATAGCACTGCTGAGAGCAATGGCAGCCTCTGCGTAGTGAAACAGGCTAATAAAACGATTGCCAACTGGCCAATATGTTGCTGGTTGTTCTGACCTGAGGGTCCACATACACAGCAATGTAAACAAGGATGGATTATTTGCACTGTATCAAACTCTGCCCCCAAGATAAGTGGTAGTACATTTCTTCATAAGCTGCCTTCATCATCGTTTACACAAAGAATACCATGATCCAGAAACCAAAAGTAGTAACCCAGCGATGAGGAACCGCAAGCACGTTGAAATTAGGGTAAAACTTCCATTTATTAGTTCACATTAAAAATGCATTAAAGGAAAACTGTTAGCAGTTATATATGGATTTTTGGCCTATCATATTCTAATTCCTCTCTCTAAATGCCCTCTATTCATGTATGTCTTCTATTTATATTATCCTCCTGTCTTCTGTAAACTTCAAATAAAGAGAATCATTCCATCTGTCAATCACAGTGAATGATCCACTGTTTCACAGCACTGAGAGAAGAGGGAGGAGGTAGGAGAGAGGGAGTGCATAATTACAGTTTATAAAGCACAGGACAAATCGTCTATGCTTATAATGGGACAGGACTAATGCAGCAGCTCTCTGCAGGGCGTGAATATGCTGATAACATGGAAACTACAAAAGGGTAGAATAATGATTTTAAATATTTTTAAAAGGTCTGCCCAGGCCCTATTTAAGGGTGATATTAGTATCATACTGGAAAATGACCTGAGAGTGTCCTTTTAAAATATGCACGGCACACTCTTGAAACATCTATTTAAGTCTGGTCTGACTGCCAAATTTTTTTTTTTTTTTGTTCAAATATTTTTATTGATTATATGGGGGTATTTACAGGGTGAAGACTTTACAGACAGTAATACAAAACAAGGTTGAAGACAAAAACATTGGGATAGTACGATGGTTACATAGAAGTAAGATAACATAAAATTAGGCAATTGCCTATCTCAAACAGATAAACATTTCAAAAAGAGAAAAAAAAAAAAAAATTCCAATAACTTTGGTAGAAATAAATGTCTTTGACAAAAAATTTGACCAACAGTGGTCGATTCGATGAAGATACAAACTGCATATATTAAATACATCAAAAACATAGGATGAGATGCGCTCATCAGTCTATATTGCAAAGGTAATGTACATAAATAGAACAACAAAGAGGAAAGAAAGAACACCTGAGGTGACCAACACATGGATATCCTATTATAATCTGTAGTAATAGGTATGTATCCGAGGCATTTAAATGTTAATTATTAGTCATTGAGGTTTAGAGGTTAGGGGGGTTGTTTGTCAACAGCCTTGGTCAGATGATTCAAGGATTGTGTAGAGATCCATAGTTCCCAATTATAGAAGAATTTATTATATGTGTTGTCTCTAACTGCGTAAGTAAATTCAAAAGAACAATGATTAGAAATTCTGTCCGTTAATTCTGCAATGGTGGGAATTTCTGAGGACTTCCATTTAGCGGCTATAAGTAGCTTAGCTGTGAGAATAACTTGGGATACTATGAATCTAAGAGTGTGGGGAATGTCTGATATGCCAATTGAGAGGAGAACCAGTTGAGGGGAGAGAATGAGCCTAAAATTGGTAGTCCTATATATTAAATCTTGAACACTCAACCAGAAGTTGAGAATTTTTGGGCACCTCCAGAATACATGTGTTAATGTTCCAATTTGAGAACATTCTCTCCAGCAATTCGGAGAGTTAAGAGGGTCTATGTGATGCATTCTGGAAGGAGTCCAATACCATCTCGTTAGTATTTTAAAGAAGGTTTCTTGGATGGAAGCGCAGTTCGTATTTGAATAAGAGTGATCTATTGCTTTAGCTAATTCTTCCGGTTCTATATTAAATCCCAACTCTTTCTCCCATGCTATTATATAGGGAAGTTTATGGATAGTGAGGTCGTCAATCAGGGTACGATAAATATGACCAGTCATCCAAGTCGACTTTCTTTGTGGGTTTTCTAAAAGTTCTGTGATAGGCCTAGGGACTGTGAAGACAGAGTCAAAATCCACTTGAGATGATTTAATCAATCTCCAAGCCGACCTGTCTAACCAGGTGAGACCATATCTCTGTTCCAGGACTAGAAATTGTACTAATTTCCCTCTGGACAACAGGTCATCTATGAAACGAATACCCGGGCCAACCAAGAAGAAAGATCTAAGCCTGGGATGATATATTCAAGGGTTTCTAACGGGATTTTCTTAGAGGGTGGGTCAGAAGCAAGATGGTTTGTTTTTTTAAGAAGCGCTATCCATGCTTGTAATGTAGCTTTAAATGTTGGGATTGCAGGTAGGATTTTTGTTGGGTTATATAGGTGCGCAATTATTAATGCTGATGGATTATTAGATTTAATTAACTCTAGTTCAAGTTCAACCCATACTGGGGAGTTTAATGAAATATTGAGCCAGTTCTGGGATAGTTTCAACACGGAAGCAAGATAGTAAGCGTGAAGGTTAGGAATCCCCATTCCTCCTCTCCTTTTATGTTTTTCTAAAATTGTACCAGATAATCTAGGTCTAGACTTTTGCCAGATAAATTGTCTCAATTGATGTTGAAGACCATTTAGGCTATTTTTACAGACGGGGAGAGTAATCGCTCGGACCATGTAAATAAACTTTGGAAGTATCTTCATTTTTAGAGCAATCACTCTACCCGTCCAGGAGAGTTGGAGTTTAGATAGGTTTGCAATGTCTGTTTTGAAGGAATTTTGTAGATTCAATATGTTTTTTTAGTGATATCTGAAGTGGGATTCGTTAATTGGATACCTAAGTATGAAATTGAGTTAGATTTCCAAGAAAAGGGGAATTGCTTCTTTAGATAGGATAGGAACGTTTTCTCGATGTTGAATTCTAGAATTTGTGACTTATTAGTATTTATCTTATAATGGGAGATACTTGAGAAGGTCTTGATAGCATAGGAAAGGTGATGTAGGGATTTAAGCGGATTTGTAACGGATATAAGTATATCATCTGCAAAAAGTGTAATTTTGTGCCGTTGTGAATTTATGTGGATACCTCTGATATTTTCATTTTGTCTAATTGATTCTGCTAATGGTTCAATAAAAATGGCAAAAAGGATAGGTGACATGGGGCAGCCCTGTCTAGTACCATTGGAAAGGGATATTTTACGGGAGATTGCTTGATTTGAGTAAATTTTGGCTGTGGGATTGGAGTACATTGCCGAAATTGAATTAAATATATTACCTCGAAATCCGAATTTATGTAAGGTTAGAAATAAATAGTTCCAATTGACTCTATCGAATGCCTTCTCGGCGTCAAGGGCCAAGAAGGCAGTCGGGATCCTAGAAGTTTCAGAGTGGATTAGCAGATTTATGGCTCTTCTGGTGGCATCTGAGGTCTGTCTGCCTGGGATGAAACCCACCTGATCTTTTTTAATTAGTTTACTGCCAAATTTTTATACCGTGCATATTTTAATGCATTTTTAATGTGCACTAATAAATGAAATATAATATAAAAAAGGTAGCCGTGCACCACTCAGCAAACCACGAGGGCCCACTTACGGCCGCGTAGATACTCCCTAGAGGCTGCCGGTTTTACCAGGGTGCGTCTCAGTAGAAAAAGTCCAGCAATTAATTCAAAATAAGTGAAACAGCACTCACCGGTACTTTGTGCTCGCTTTATTGATGCAGAACGGGATTACATGGGTACAGGGAGGGGGTGCTACAGAGCCGGACTACGGCTTGCAGTTTCGTTCGAGGGTCATTCTATGTCAAGTGATCCAAATATGAATATTTTTTTTCCTGACATCTTTAGATTTGTTAAATTTTTTTATCTGTATGAAGTACAACTTTAGTTAATTACAAATTAAAAGTTTTCATTTTTTTTCTTCATCAGTTAATTTTTTACAGATTTTTCAAGTTTTCAAAAAGCGCGAATTTTGGCCTGGTATGGCTTTACATTTTCTATCATATCTCAGGCTAGAAAAAAGATAGAGAAACAAAATAAACTGCATTCTACTAAGCACAGTTCAGGCTTTCACCAGATATGTCACAAGAGTATCTTTGTTAATATTTTACCCATGCGAATGCAAACGCAAAATTTTAAAACGCATTTCCGAAAAATCGGTTTAATTTAAAAATTTCTAAAAATGCACATGTGTCTGCTATACTCTTAGCCACATCTGTACCAAAATTCAAGTTGGGATCGCGATGGAATATTTTTAAATATTTAACTATTATAGTGTCAATTAAAAAATCTTGAATTCAGATCTGTTGAGCCTGTGGTCTAAAAATGTGGGGTCTATATTTACCAAATAATCCATGACTTTTAGATATTACTGTATTATTTTATTATGTTACAGCTTAGAAGCAGGAAAGTAGAAAGCTTTGTTAGGGCTCAACCGGAGAATCAACAGGGGTAGAAAGTGAATGCAGAGCAGATGACAGGTCAGCAGCTCTGTTAATCATGTTAAGTATCTGCTCACCGCAGAGTCAGGAAGTAAGACGTAGCTTCAGAGCTTTTATGTCTTGACATTCCTGGACATGTTCACTCTTGAACAAACGATAGTCTGTACAAAGGCATCTAGGGACTCAGTGTACTACAATATTGGTACATCTGATAACCTTTTGGGTTTTTTTCCTGACGAAGGGTTAATCCCGAAACATATAGAAAATAAAAATCACATTTAATATACCTTGGAAAGTTGAGATTATTCATCCTGGTGGGAGCTCGGTCTGAAACCCCTTTTCTTTTCACACCACTCTTGTTTATTGCAATGTTGGTGACCAAAAAAACGTAATTTTGGTATTTTTACTTTTTTCCCATTACGCAGTTTACAGATCAGATTAATTTTATATAATTGATAGGGCATTTCTGAATGCAGCGATACCAAATGTGTTTTCATTATTTTTTATGGTTTTCTTTCCACACCACTCTTGTTACTGATCCAAGGGAGATTGCAGCAGCCTGCCATCAGGTTATCACTGGATAAACCATAAACCATGAGTGTTTTGGTTTGGTTGTGACCCCCACAACCATCATAAGATGAGCAGTGTTTGCACAAATTTATTAATTCATACATAGGTATACGCTATGTGCGCTTTTTTCTTCCAGCCTTATTTTATACATTGCAATAAAATGTAATAACTGGTGATCAAAACAGCGCATCTATCCAAAAATGGTATATTTATAAATGTAAGCTCAAGACGCAAAAAGTAAGCTGGCATAGAGCCTCAGATCCTGAAAAATGAGAATGCTAGGAGTCTTGGAAAATGGCATCATAAGCACAATTTTTTGTTTTGACAAATTTCTGAATTTTTTTCACATGTTTGGTATTTATGAACTCTCGCACTGACCTGGGGAATCATAATGCCCGGTCAGTTTTACCATATAGTGAACATGGTAAATGAAAATCCCAAAAAACAAATCGTGAAATTGCACTTTTTTTTACAATTTCATTGCACTTTTGGACCCCTGAGGAAGCGAATACGCTTGGCGATACGCGTGGGAGGGTATCTCCTTTCTATCCCACAATTCTGACCACCCTTCTGGGCATGGATAGGCACTCCTGCAGGTAGCTATGCTGATTTCCAGCAAGATTCAGATCCACTAGACACACTGATCACTAGTTGCTCTATGTGCATTAATTCCTCTCCTGATGTTTGGGGCTATTTGGTACAATCGGTCCCAATCCTCCATTTTTTACTATATTGTAATAGGCATCGATAAAAGAGGGAACTGACGCTCTTTGGGCTCATATAATCAGGGTAATCCCTCATGTTTCAGGAGGTTTCAAACTCTCATTTGCACTCTTAGCATAGAACATGTATACTGCTTAGTGTCTTTTACAAGCCCATTGTGTTTGACCTGGCATTATTTCTGCTTTAGGGCATTGTTTAAACTTGCATTGAACTGCTAATATTCTGAGGGTTTGGTCTGGATTTATTGTGGGAGAACTGGTGTACTTATTGTACACATCAGTAGTATATTTGTTGTACAGCTATGACTTTTTAATTGTTTTTACAACTGTTGTCCTTGTTTCTTGTATTATATTGGCTTAATAAAAATTTTGTATTGTGTTTTTGAAACTATAAAGTGATCATGGTTATTATATACACCTCTCTTCTTAATGTTAACTGATTCAAAGTCCAAGGTGTATTTAGCTGCCAAGATTAGTTTTGAATATATTGATTGTATTCTATGGTGCCCTCCTACCATTACTGAATGTCATCGCACTTGGAATTTTTGCACTAACTTAACCTGCAGCGTCTATCATTCTTCATGGAATAGGACTTCACAGTTTGTTGCACCTCCACTCCCTGTGAAGATATTCTGGATCCTTGATGGTAGACGCTGTGGGAAAAGAGAGTGCAGCGACTACACACTGCTTCTATCTCCACTGCAGCTTCTAACTGTGAAAGAAGACATCATCGGGGGGCAGACCACCCCTTTAATGTAAAATATAAATTGCATATCATTTTATTTACTTGGTGGTGCATAGGTGTTTTTGATGTCATTTCAGCTTTTGGTGTACAGTTAAAGGGAACCTGACCCCTCCAAATCACCCCAACCCTATTAATACCTGTCCCTGCACCCTAACATATCAGTATTAGTGCTCCTTTTCTATAAAAAAAAAGCGCTTTGTAACATTGGAATAATCAACAATATACACTTACAAATCTGAGACTTCTTGTCCCTGAATAAATCTCAGAGGGCGTCCCTGTGAGACTCTAAGCCCTCCCTAGGTGCTCATTTTCACACCCTGAATGATACAGCCTCTCTCTGTCTGTGCTGCTGTGATGTGGAGCTGAAGGCAGGACTAATGATTTGCATTCTGTGAGTGATAGAGAGGGGGGAGGGCAAAGCCTGCACAAACAGAGCACACAGACAGAGAGAGGGTGGATCCTGGAGCCTGCAAAACAACACGCCCTGAGGGCTAAAGAATATAGCCCCTACTAATTATAATCACTAATGATTAAGTATTAAAACGTTTTTATGCACTTTCACAGGATGCTTTTAGGAGACAAAAGGAGTGTGAGATTAGTGATAGGATGGTGCAGTGACATGTTTTGGTAGCTTAGGAGGCATTCTAGAGGTGACAGGATCCCTGTAAGTTTTGCTGCACCCCTATTTCATATTGGTGATGGTACCCATTTAATCTGGTGACCAGATATACATCAGAATACTGTATTTGGCATATGTATGAGTGGGGTGCTGTTACATATGACTGTGAACTAGTTCATGTTTTTCTTACTATAGCATGTAGAGTCATCCATGCCATTTGATTTATCATTTGCACTGTGAGCTTTTTCCTGGAGTATGTGACAAATCTATATGAGAGCATGGTGTGAAAATAGCCTTACTTTGTCAAATAAAAGATCACTAACCTTAAATACTTTGGCTCCAGGGATCTCAGCTACACTTTCTTCAGTATAAGGGATATCTTGTTCAACAAAAAACTCCTTGAGTGCAATTTCACAGACATCAACCCCAACCACATTATGGCCCTTATCAGCCAGCCTAGGAGAAATCGTAATCAATATATTATAGTTCAAAGGTTTGTCCGGTCTACATCCAAAAGTCTGCAGTGACTGCAGATTTGTGAATCCTCAGATCCACACATTGTGCAATGTGACGATTCGCTGGTGGCAGAGCCAGGCATAGCGATCACGTGGCCTCTAGTATACAATATGTATAGTCCCAGCCACATCCCTACTAGATGGGCGCAGCCCTGCTCAATGCTAATATATGACACCGGCAAATCCTCACAGTGCACACAATGTGAGTCACAAGTCTGCAGGCACATAGAGTTATTGCAGGCTTGTGGATTTAGACTGGATAACCCTTTTAATAAAAGAATATAGAATATTGTTTCAATTGATTGCTCACGATTTCACGATTATGAAAGCTCAGTACTATCTGCATGTACCATTTCATATCCACTGCCTTGCCACAGAGAGGGAAAAAGATTTTCAGTCTTGTCTGACCATTTTGCATTTCATCAAAAAATTCTGTAAGCAACCTGGGTAAAAAAAAGGTTAAGAGGTTGACAATTTATTATTAGTTCATTATATGCTAATAGAAAAGTTTCAGAAATGTAGGAAGCTTTTTCAGGATACAGTAAAGTGTCTTCAGTAAGGGTGCACAGCCGCCACACTGGGTGATTATCACATAAAGGTTATAACACTGCACCAATCAGCTTTAGATACTTACGGGTGGATATCAGTTTCATGAAACCCAATATTTCTTGTTTCCCATTTCTTCTTCCAGTCGTCATCTGATAGAACCCGGTCCTGCTTGCTGTCACTGAATTCAGTAGGTTTGGACATAATTCAAACTGTGAAATAAAAGTCACAACGTAAACTAGTAGTTTTAGTGCAAATACAATCCTATGGATAAGCTATTGGGCACAATAGTCTGACCTAGGTGTAGAATATAGTGCTGTTGAACTAGAGGTTTATCTTTCATATGGAATTAGCAGTAAATCAAAGGCTTTGCGTTCACAAAACATATGCAGATGTGGAAAAGCAAAGCTGGGTTATTACAGTGCTGTCACATTCATTATTCCAGTATCTGAGTTTGTAGTTTTATGCATTTTAATTGAATATACAGGGTGGGCCATTTATATGGATGCACCTAAATGAAATGGGAATGGTTGGTGATATCAACTTCCTGTTTGTGGCACATTAGTATATGGGAGGGGGAAATCTTTTCCAGATATGTGGTGACCATGGTGGCCATTTTGAAGTCGGACATTTTGGATCAAACTTTATTTTTTTCAAAGGGAAGAGGGTCATGTGACACATCAGACTTATTGAGAATTTCATAAGAAAAACAATGGTGTGCTTGGTTTTAACATAACTTTATTCTTTCATGGGTTATTTACAAGTTTATGACCACTTATAAAATGTGTTCAAAGTGCTGCCCATTGTATTGGATTGTCAATGTAACCCTCTTCTCCCACTCTTGACACATACAAAACCACAGAAGAAATGCTAGTACAGGTTTTCAGTATCCGTTGTTTCAGATGCTGCACATCGCGTATCTTCACAGCATAGACAATTACCTTCAGATAAGTGATGAGGCAAACTTTTTGTGAATGGTGAAGTTAACAAACAAAACCGCCGCTATTGGTCTGACGCTAACCCACTGTGGATAGATCCCTCCAAGACTGTTGGAACACAAAAATTGGTGATATAGTGTGGTATACGGGGTACAAAGATAGTGGGCCACTCTTCATCAATGGAAACCTCAATGCCACTGGATATCTGAATCATGTAGCAATTTCAGTTATCCAGTGGCATTGAGGTTTCGATTGATGAAGAATGGCCCCACTATCTTTACACCCCATATACCACACCATACCAACAAACACCACTGTTTTTCTTATGAAATTCTCAATAAGTTTGATGTGTCACATGACCCTCTTCCCTTTGAAAAAAATAAAGTTTGATCCAAAATGTCCGACTTCAAAATGGCCGCCATGGTCACCACCTATCTGGAAACGTTTTCCCGCTCCCATATACTAATGTGCCACAAACAGGAAGCTGATATCACCAACCATTCCCATTTTATTTAGGTGCATCCATGTAAATGGCCCACCCTGTAGAATATAACCAATATTAATCAACATATTTGAAAATGGAAAAATATGTGAAGCACAAGTACATTTAACATCATATATACAGTCATGGCCAAAAGTTTTGAGAATGATACAAATATTAATTTTTACAAAGTCTACTGCTTCAGTTTTTCTAATGGCAATTTGCATATACTCCAGAATGTCATAGAGTGCTCAGCTTAACAGCAATTACTTGCAAAGTCAATATTTGCTTAGAAAATGAACTTTAACCCCCAAAACACATTTCAACATCATTGCAGTCCTGCCTTAAAAGGAGCAGCTAACATCGTTTTAGTGATTGTTCCATTAACACATATGGGGGTGTTGATGAGGACAGGGCTGGCGATCAGTCATGATTAAGTAATAATGACACCACTGGACACTTTAAAAGGAGGCTGGTGCTTGGTATCATTGTTTCTCTTTAGTTAACCATGGTTATCTCTAAAGAAACACATGCAGCCATCATTGCACTACACAAAAATGACCTAACAGGGAAGAGTATCGCAGCTACAAAGATTGTACCTCAGTCAACAATCTATCGCATCATCAAGAACTTCAAGGAGAGAGCTTCCATTGTTGTCAAAAAGGCTCCAGGGTGCCCAAGAAAGACCAGCAAGCGCCATGACCATATCTTAAAACTGTTTCAGCTGCGGGATCGGACTACCAGCAGTGCCGCGCTTGCTCAGGAATGGCAGCAGGCTGGTGTGAGTGCTTCTGCACGCACTATGAGGCGGAGACTCTTTGAGCAAGGCCTGGTTTCAGGAAGGGCAGCAAAGAAGCCACTTCTCTCCAGAAAAAACATCAGGGACCGACTGATATTCTGCAAAAGGTACAGGGAGTGGACTGCGGAGGACTGGGGTAAAGTCATTTTCTCTGATGAATCCCCTTTTCGATTGTTTGGGACATCTGGAAAACAGCTTATTCGGAGAAGAAGAGGTGAGCGCTACCACCAGTCTTGTCTCATGCCAACTGTAAAGCACCTGAAACCATTCATGTGTGGGGTTGCTTCTCAGCCAAGGGAATCGGCTCACTCACAGTCTTGCCTAAAAACACAGCCATGAAGAAAGAATGGTACCAGAATGTCCTCCAAGAGCAACTTCTCCCAACCGTCCAAGAGCAGTTTGGCGCCCAACAATGCCTTTTCCAGCATGATTGAGCACCTTGCCATAAAGCAAAGGTGATAACTAAATGGCTCAGGGAACAAAACAGAGATTTTGGGTCCATGGCCTGGAAACTCCCCAGATCTTAATCCCATTGAGAACTTGTGGTCAATCATCAAGAGACGGGTGGACAAACAAAAACCAACAAATTCTGCCAAAATGCAAGCATTGATTATGCAAGAATGGACTTCTATCAGTCAGGATTTGGTCCAGAAGTTGATTGAGAGCATGCCAGGGAGAATTGCAGAGGTCCTGAAGAAGAAGGGTCAACACTGCAAATATTTATTTGCTGCATTAACTCATTCTAACTGTCAATATAACCTTTTGGTACTCATAATATGATTGTAATTATATTTCTGTATGTGATATAAACATCAGACAAATACAAATAAAAACCATAGGGCAGCAGATCATGTGAAAATATAATTTTGGTGTCATTCTCAAAACGTTTGGCCATGACTGTATATATTAAGTGGAATGTAAATTTCCACATCACTAAGTATTTATTGGAAAGCGATATCAAGAGGTACCAGGGATCACATTGTGTATTTGACTTTAAATGAAACATTAAAGCAATCACTTATGGGAGTTATGTGATTTTTTCCATTTTTGCATCACTACTAATACATACTTCATATACAGTATATCACAAAAGTAAGTACACCCCTCACTTTTTGTAAATATTTTATCTGTTTTTAAAGCGAACCTGTCACCCCCTCCAGACATCTAAAGATAACATAGCCACCTTCTGTAGCACTTAGGCTGCATTCTGACAAGGTGTCTATAGCATTTATGCTCCCTTGATTCACTGAAATAAAGACTTATATAAAATCTGTTTCAAACCAGATCCAAGACCGGGAGGCGGGTTTTCAAGTGTCTCTCTCCCTCCTCTGTGGTGTCAGTCATCCCTCTCTGCTCTCTGTGCACCTCCTCCAGGGCCATCTCCCTGCATTACAGAGCTTTGTCAGCTCTGCTACAACATAGAGCTGCTGTTATAAGAGACCCCACAGTAGTAAATCTAGCAGGAGGACGAGCAGAGAAAGCACTGCCTGCTACATAGCAGCCCTTGAGCTGAGCTGTCAGCAGTGCAGCAGAGTTGAGTTTGTGCTTTAGATCAGGGCTGAGGACGGAGCAATGCTGCTGGGTACAAGAAACTGAAAGTGAAACCTGCTCAGCTCAACGACTGCTACTTAGCAGGCAGTATCCTCCTGCTAGATTTACTACTGTGGGGTCTCCTATAACAGCAGCTCTATGTTGTAGCAGAGCTGACAAAGCTCTGTAATGCAGGGAGATGGCCCTGGAGGAGGTGCACAGAGAGCAGAGAGGGATGACTGACACCACAGAGGAGGAGATAGACACTTGAAAACCCGCCTCCCGGTCTTGGATCAGGTTTGAAACAGATTTTATATAAGTCTTTATTTCAGTGAATCAAGGGAGCATAAATGCTATAGACACCTTGTCAGAATGCAGCCTTAGTGCTGCAGAAGGTGGCTATGTTATCTTTAGATGCCTGGAGGGGGTGACAGGTTCGCTTTAAAGGGAACCAACCACCTCAGATGACGTCTATAAGGTGTTAATCCATGTCCCTGGACCCTACCTACACCAGTCCAGCTATGTTTTTGCTAAGAATATTGATAACAGCAAACCGAAATAAACAGTTTATAAGCTTACATGACTTCACTACGAGAGGCGTCTCCCTTGGGCTCCAGTACGAGAGGGCTGTGTCTCCAGCAGCTTGAGTGGCTTTCCTCCCCCTCCCTCTCTGTTTGCAGGACGTCACTGAAGGACGTGATATTATCTTGTGTGGGCGGGCACGGACGGGAGCTGGCTTAACACCTTATAGACGTCATCTGAGGTGGTTGGTTCCCTTTAAGTCTGAAAAATAAAGGTGCATATTCATCGTGGAATAAAGCGCTACAGAATATGCCTGGCGCTATATAAATAAAAACTATTATTATTACTAAATTATGAAAATCTGATAATCAGAGAAGCATCTGATTGGCTCAAAATGTATTCTGCATCAAGACAGCAATCCCAAACACACAGGCAGTCAATAGTAGCTATATTCAGTGTAAAGAAGAAAAAGGAGCCCTGGAAGTGATGATATGACTCCCACTGAGCTCAGATTTCAACACCTTTGAGTGTATGTGGGATTACATGAAAAAATACAGTATATATGGAATTTGCACAAGCCTACATGAACAGATTATCAGTGGTTAGTTCTTAAAGATGTTTGGAACAACCTCCTTGTTGGATCCTTCAATAATTATGCTTAAGTGTACTTAGAAGAACTGATGCTTTGAAACGGTTTTGAAGGCAAATATTGATTTAAAGTGAACCTGTCAGCAGATTCTTTGTATATAAGCTGCGGCCACCGCTGGTAGGACTGCATATACATCACCACGACTATCTGCATAACGTAATTAAAAACAAACAAGTTTTATTATAGTCACACAGAGGGTGGTCCAGTCTGATGAGTGTCGAAGGTCTCGGTCAAGTGCCTCCTTTCTTCCTGTGAATGCCATCCTCTTCTCTGCTTTGTGCAGGTGATGCGTCCTATGTCACCCATATAGTTTCCTCCATTGTGCTCCTGCGCACACATACTTCGCTGTGCCTTGCTGACGGCAGAACAAAAGTACTGTAATGCGCAGGTGCAGGAAAAGGTAAAAGAACTACATCAGGAGACTGTGTGCGGGTGACATAGAACTCGTTACTCACAGAGAAGACTGCATTCATAGAAAGAAAGCCCTCGCCGGACAGAGATCTGCGACACACATCGGACTGGACTGCTCCCCCAGGTGACCATAATAAAAGACGTTTTTTGCATTACACAAAACTTCCTAGGGACTTATATATACAGTATTCCAGAATGCTGTGTATAAGGTCTTCGTGATGGCGGCCGCAGCTTATATGCAAAAAAAAATGCTGACAGGTTCACTGTAATTTAGATTTCTCTTTTGTACAATAACTGTGCATTTAGTCAACTGAAAAAAATATACTATTGAACCCTTCAACCATGGGCTGTTTGCTGTTTTTTCCTCCCCTTCTTCCAAGTGCCATAACTTTTTACTTTTCCATTAGTATAGACATATGAGAGCTTGTTTTTCGTGGGACGAGTTGTATTTTTTAATTAAATCACTTTATTTTATCATTTAGTGTACTGGTAAACATGAAAAAAATTCCAAGTGTAATGAAATTGCAAAAAAAGTGCAATTACACTTTTGTTTTTTATCACTTAGGGTACCTTTACACACGGCTACATTTGTAGCTTGTCACCAGGTAACTTACTAGTTGCAGTGAAATCATGGATACATGGCTCTATCTTGTTGCTGTGTACAAATGGAATCATGTATCCATGATTTCACTGCAACCAGTAAGTTACCTGGTGACAAGCTACAAATGTAGCCGTGTGTAAAGGTACCCTAAGGGTACCTTTACACACGGCTACATTTGTAGCTTGTCACCAGGCAACTTACAGGTTGCAGTGAAATCATGGATACATGATTCCATTTGTACACAGCAACAAGATAGAACCATGTATCCATGATTTCACTGCAACCTGTAAGTTGCCTGGTGACAAGCTACAAATGTAGCCGTGTGTAAAGGTACCCTTAGGGTACCTTTACACGCCGCGACGGCAGGCTGGATACATCCCGCTACTTCACGTGCACGAGCACGCTCAAACGGTTACAAACGGTAAACGCACCACCTTTACACGCCGCCACAAGGTGCGCTACGCCACGCTACATCTATAGCTAGCTACATCGCCGGGTGTCTCAAGTAGCCAGCTGTAGCTCATTTACACACCGCTATAACCAGCTACTATGGGCGTACCTGGTGCAGCAGGGACAGCACATAGGCGTGCCACAATTGTGGATTACGAGCCGTCCGTACGCTGATAGGACGAAGCAATAACATCCTGATTGGGCAGGCAACGCAGGAGGCTGAGTAATACAGCACGCTCGAGCGATTGTGTAGTGTGACTCGTCAGCTCCTTAAATATGCCTCCCTATGCAGCGACTACCAATCGTCATGCAGCAGCTTCCACCAATGATCGCACATGGGGCGCTGTAACACGGAGCCAGGGTCACGCCTTAGCTACATTGCATCTACATCGCAGGCTGTCCAGAGTTGCCTTCCGTTGCTTCTTTACACGCCGATACAGCTCGCTACCATCGGCGTTGTAGCCATCAGTTTTCGAGCAGGGCTAGGAAACAGATGTATCTGTCGCCGGCTGTCTCGTCACGTCTTCAGACGCCGCTACGACAGGCTATATTGGCGCTACAAGCTACATTTGTAGCCTGTAGCGGGATGTATCCAGCCTGCCGTCGCGGCGTGTAAAGGTACCTTTAGGGTACCTTTACACACGGCTACATTTGTAGCTTGTCACCAGGTAACTTACTGGTTGCAGTGAAATCATGGAGAGATTATTCCATTTGTACACAGCAACAAGATAGAACCATGTATCCATGATTTCACTGCAACCAGTAAGTTACCTGGTGACAAGCTACAAATGTAGCCGTGTGTAAAGGTACCCTTAAGGGCCCTTTACACGCCGCGACGGCAGGCTGGATACATCCCGCTACAGGCTACAAATGTAGCGCCAATGTAGCCCGTCGTAGCGGCGTCTGAAGACGTGACGCTACAGCCGGCAACAGATACATCTGTTTCCTAGCTCTGCTCGAAAACTGATGGCTACAAAGCCGATTGTAGCGAGCTGTATCGGCGTGTAAAGAAGCAACGGAAGGGAACTCTGGACAGCCTGCGATGTAGCTGCAATGTAGCTAAGGCGTCACCTAGGCTCCGTGTTACCGCGCCCCATGTGCGATCATTGGTGGAAGCTGCTGCATGACGATTGGTAGTCGCTGCATAGGGAGGCATATTTAAGGAGCTGACGAGTCACACTACACAATCGCTCGAGCGTGCTGTATTACTCACCCTCCTGCGTTGCCTGCCCAATCAGGATGTTATTGCTTCGTCCTATCAGCGTACGGACGGCTCGTAATCCACAATTGTGGCACGCCTATGTGCTGTCCCTGCTGCACCAGGTACGCCCATAGTAGCTGGTTATAGCGGTGTGTAAATGAGCTACAGCTGGCTACTTGAGACACCCGGCGATGTAGCTAGCTATAGATGTAGCGTGGCGTAGCGCACTTTGTGGTGGCGTGTAAAGGTGATGCGTTGACCGTTTGTAACCGTTTGAGCGTGCTCGTGCACGTGAAGTAGCGGGATGTATCCAGCCTGCCGTCGCGGCGTGTAAAGGTACCTTTAATGATAAAACTGAGGTGTCGGTATGATGCCTCAGGTCAGTAAAAGTTCGTAGATACCAAACATGTATACTTTTAAAAAATCAGAAGTTTTTCAAAGAAAAATAATTTCCGGCATCGGGTGACGTCAGTACACCCACGCCGCTGCATTCTGCTTCAAGCACCGCATGCGCAATGCGGTGCTTGAAGCCTACAGAGCGGCGCGGGTGTACTGACGTCACCCGATGCCAGAAATGACGCGGTTCGCGTCATTACAGCGCCATGGAGAGCTGGGAATACAATATGAATAGAAGATCACGCTTATTAGGGCGTGATCTTATGACGAAGAGGGCCCGCCCTAGGGGCTAAAGAATATAGCCCCTACTAATTAACATCGCTAATGAGTAAGTTATAAAACATTTTTATGCACTTTTACAGGATGCTTTTTTGAGACAAAAGGAGTGTGGGATTAGTGATAATATACTGCAGGGACATGTTTTGCTAGCTTATGAGGTGTTTTGGAGGTGACAGGATCTCTTTAATATGTAAATTAGCTGTTACGATCTATGGGCAGGCCACAGATATTCCCAAGAGTCTGCCTCAGGATGCATATACTTATTCTCTTTCCACTACTATTTAATCATGAAGCTCAACAGGAAGACTGCTGAGGAAAGTAGACTGTGTCACTACATGTCTCACATTAAGAAACATGGTCTAATGGTGCCATCACACGCAGCGATGCGATGAACGATATTGTTAGCGATGACATGCACGCGCGATCGCTAACAATATCATTCAGATCGCTGGTGAGCTGCCACACAGGCAGACTCACCAGCAATCAATGGACCACAGACATTGTGGAAACGATTTAAATATCGTTTCCACGATGTCTTGCTCCCGCTGCCAGGCTGCGGTAAGCGGGAGCAGGCTGGTCTCCAAGGTAAACTGCGGGTAACTAGGCAGCGCGCGCTGCCTAGATACCCGAAGTATATCTTGGTTACCAGCCTTCTCCGCACACCGGCTGGCATCCAAGGTACCTTGGATACCAGCCGGTGAGCGGAGGAGGCTGGTAACCAAGGTATACATTGGGTATCTAGGCAGCGCGCGCTGCCTAGTTACCCGCAGTTTAACCTTGGATACCAGCTCCCAGCGCTTGCAGAGAAGAGCTGGGAGCTGGCTTATTGGTCGTCTCCCGGTGTCACACGCAGCAATGCTGCGTGTCCACCGGGCGACCAATGATTGATTTGAAGACAGGACCTCAAATCAAATGATGAACGATCAGCCGACTGATCGTTCATTGTTTGTAGTGGCACATGCAACAATGTCGTTTCAACATCGTTCAAGCGTCACAGAACACGTGACTTTTGAACGATATCGGCAACCATATCGTTACGTGTGACGGTACCTTAAGGCTAAGTGCACATCACGTTTTTGTTGCGTTTTGAAGCAATATGTGTTTTCAGCTGTGTTAACGCATATAAAGACTGTTGACCTCATGCGTCAACGCACTCGTAGTCTTGTATGGAGAAACGCTTGCAAATGCATTGCAAACACATTGCAAAACGTGGTTGTGTTTCAACGCATGCAATTTTTACCCCGCGCTTAGGAAACATTGCCAGCAACGTTTCCTTTGTGCTGCGTAAAAAAATGCATGCGTTCAAGCGCAACCACGTTTTGCATTGCGTTTGCATGCATTTCCTCATACAAATCTATGGGTGTGTTAACGCATGCATTTTACAGTGTTTCTAGGCGTTAACGCAGCTGAAAAAACGCATTACGTCAACACGCAAAAAAAACGTGATGTGAAAAGGCCCTAAGCTATTGTGAGGGTGTGCTCTTCTTTCCCCTGCATGTTTATGTCTGCTTAGAATTGACAGCGACAGGCAGAGGGAAGAATTACAAACTACTTTGACAACCCCTTCTCATCCCCCATGTTAGCCCCCCGAAAAATAAAAAAAAGCTTACACTCCCCTCCGATGCAGTCATGGTTCCAGCGATGTTGGAACCCACGTTCCCAGGACCCAAGTGTAGTGATGGGTGAACCACAATTGTATAGTTCAGGGGTCTGTACCGAACACCTAGTGTGTGGGCACAGATCCCGAACACAGACTTCCCTGGAAAGTTTGTGTTATAGTTTGGGTTTGGGTTTGGGGTGGGAAGTTGTTAAATAAAAATAAAATAGTTATTAAACAGCGATATACTTATCCCGCCATATCTACTTCAGGGGCCGCTCATTAACTTACAGGATATTCACTGCAGGGGGACCGAACAACCAAATCATAGACGCGGTCACAGAGAATAGGCGTCTGTGATTGGCTGTTGGAGTAACTTGAAAACAGCCCATACATTCTAGCAGGGTAGATGCTAAAATGTATGGGCTGATTCCAGATTACCCCAACAGTCAATCACAGATGCCCATTCTCTTTGACAGCGTCTCTGATTGTTTTTTGGATCTCTCTGTAGAAAATATCCCAGAAGTTAATGAGTGGCCCCAGAAGTAGATGTGGCGGGATGATATGAAGGCGGGATCCAGTAAGTATAATGCTCTTTAATCACCTATCTTCTTTCTTTTAGTCCCCCACCCCATCCCATAACTTTAAAGTCTGAGTTCGGGGTTTGGACTCAAGTTCGAGTCATGTTTGGCCCCGAACCCGAACTTTAAAAAAATAAGTCTGGGCGTGTCCGCTGAACCCGAACATCGGCGGGTTCACCCATCACTACCCACGTGACATTCTTATGACACACCAGTGTTTTTTAAAGGGAACCTGTCAGGTGGTTTAAGCCCCTCCAGCTATCACAATCTGTAGCTGCAGCTTTATAATAGCTGTCTAATCATCCCTGTCTGAGCTCATAGTGTAATGTGAAAGGTGAAAGAAAAGCATTTATACACTTATATTTCAGTCCCCACCTTGGAGGAGGGGGATTGTCTGGCATGATAATAGTTAACTCACTTTTAACTTGGATAGCTAAAGGACCTGTGTGATGTAACGATCATGTGACCATAGTGGGCGGAGCCAAGCCAGCAAACGTATTATGTTCTATGAGAACTTAGCTCCGCCTATTGTAGTCACATGGTTGTGACATCACATCAGGTCTCCCAACATGTTCTAGCAAAAGGCTGAAATGTTAACTATTAACCTGCCAAACAGTCCCCGTCCAAGCTGGGGACTGACTGCCTCACTACATAAGGAAATGTAAGTGTATAAATGCTTTTTTTCACCTTTCACATTACACTATGAGCTCAGACAGGGATGATTAGAATAGTATCATGAAGCTGCAGGTACAGACAGTGATAGCTGGGGAGGCATAAACCAGCTGACAGGTTGCCTTTAAGAGAATTTCAAGTGTAATCCACCTAAAAAAGACACTGCTTGCACATAATCTGAGCAAGAGCAAACTTCTCTAGTATTCCCTGTTACACTTTGCCCTACTATTTCAGCACAGTAACTATACTGGTTTACTTAGTTTACTTAACCCTTTAAGAACCACAGCTTACAAATTATTGTCACAAGCATAATACCCAATAATGAATATTTAGGTTTTCCAAAAATAATATTATCAAAAAATATATGTTCAAATCTTGTTACACTTATATTAGTCCATAATCATCATCAATTAGGCTTGTGTTCCTAAAGTGCAATCTTGGCCAAGTTCATACACATATCGTCACGAGACTGGATTCATCAGTGGTAAACAAGTAATCTGTCATGTGTTACCACAAAGCCCAGCAATGACATCATATATTTATAATGTACGCACCTATGCTACTGACATGCAACACATGCACCAAAAATCCAATGACATCACATCCGTTGTACTGACATCTCATACTGCCACCACAATTCAGCTTTTCAAGATGCATTCAAATTATATATCAACATATTAGTCCTGTGCATGCACCAACATATCACCATGTGTCGATAATATAGTGTAATAATATAATTACATATTACTCTGTTAGGGTGGAAACACACTATGCGAGATGCATGCCAGATATTCGCATGAGTCTCGCTTGACTCACCAGCAACGGCCCCTGCCTCTCTGAACAGGAGCGCACCAGCTGCTTGTGTTACTACGCAGCTCCCGTCCAGAAATGCAGGGGCTGTTCCAGGTGAGTCATGCGAGACTCATGCGAGTATCTCACATGCAACTCTCATAAGTGTGTTTCCACCCTTACCTTGTTAAACATGACTACATGTGTGCAAGCTGTTGGAATATTGATGAGCTGCAGCAAATCAGCAACTGAATGAAAACTTCTGATGCCTGATGTTTTCCAGGTGTCTGTCGACACAATGTCAGCTCTACCTCTCACTGGTTCAGCTGACTTACATCTAATGTGTACAGGTCCCATTTACAACCTCTAATAATATATAGCAATATCTTGATTACTGAATTATACTGCTGACAAGCGCTATGTCTACCTCAAAACATGTTGGAGGTTTGCGGTCATTAACATTAGAATTAAGTATTTGAAGTCTTTAAAGTCAAGTGCTTGAACACCGCATTCTTTTAAAGCCAATTATTCACACCTTATCTAATTCTAAACTAACTAATAAGCTGCTTTTAGCTTCATCATCCTATAAAACCTAGAAAAAAGAAAACATAAAAACAAAGGTTTGCTTATTTGTTATAGATTGTATTGTGATAAAAATGGTAGGAAAACAAGGGTACATTTAATATATAATGTTACACTTACTCCTTGCGTTCATTCACAAATGAAATAAATTATAACAAATATAATATTTTGCAATAGTCTGAAACCTTAGGCATGATAGTCTTTCAAAAGCAAAATTGCAATCGGAGACATCCTATAGACCCTACAGCATCCTGCTCTTACCTGTGAATTAGTTCCGGACTCTTTATGGATAACAAATGACAAAACGCTTTAAGTAGAAAGTTTGATCCCTCCTCCTTTGCCCTGGAATGTATGTTTAGTGAGCTAGTCACCATGAATAATCACTTTACAGAGCTACACTATAAACTCAGTTTCTACAGGGATATTTTGAAAATATTTTCCAGAAAGAACAAACATAGTCAGAAGGATCCGCACACTCCCAATTTGGCAGCATCTATAAGAATATCTGCAACCAACCCTAATCTAAAGATAAGCGAAAACCGGAGTTAGGCCCCTTTCACACTGGCGTTTTTGAAAAAATGCGGCAGATCCGGCAAAGACCCGCAGCTGCCGCATGTTCCGTCTAACGGCTGCACTTGCAGCACAGTTGCGGCAAACCCCACGCATTGTCTATGGCGCTTGCAGTAAGTGTGCGTCAGACACGGCATGTGTGGTTTTGTCAGATGCAGCCGCGAAAAAAAAACACGGTCAGTGGCGTTTTTTTCACGGCCGAATCTGCCGCAAACCGCACTTGTCGCGTCTGCCGCACACTTACCGCAAGCCCCATGCATGACAATGACATGGGGCTTGCTGTAACTGTGCCGCAAGTGCAGCCTTTAGGCGGAAAATGTGTCAGATACGTTTTTTTGACCAGATCTGCAGCATTTTTTCAAAACGCCAGTGTGAAAGCCCCCTCAGTCTTACCGGTAACGATGTTTCCAGGGGGTCCACATGACAGCACCGTAGGAGGAGTAATCCCATATCCTCTATAGGGACAAGAAGCACAAGAGATTAAAAGCCCTCCCACCCCAACCTCCTCAGTGATTTTCCAAGAACCACATTGGCTGGGTACAACACAATTTTATTCTAGTTTAGTCATACACATGTTAAATTCACATACAGTAGAAAATAGGGAGGGAAATAAGGGTGCTGTCATGTGGACTCCTGGAAAAATCGTTACCAGTAAGACTAACTCCAGTTTTCCAGTACGTGCCCTTGACAGCACTGTAGGAGTATACCCAAGAACTCATAGTTTAGGGTAAGACTATTGCCTGAAGACCTTCCGACCAAACACAGTTCTCTGTTGTGAAAGAATATCTCATTTGTAGTGTCTGCAAAATGTAGTATGGCCTGAACAGTTGGCTGCTGTACATATCTGTTCAATGGTAGCACCTGCTCTAGTAGCCCATTATGTAGACACTCTTGTAGAATGTGCTTTGATAATTTCTGGGGGAGACTGCCCTTCTGAAAAGATACGCTACATTAATCATGAACCCGATCCATCTAGCTAAGGATGGTTTTGAAGCATTCCTGCCTCCATTTTTACCCTTAAACTGTATGAAAAGATTAGAATCTAATCTCCAGTTCCGAGTGGCTTCCACATAGGCCAGCACAGCTCTGCGGACATTGAAATGGTGAAACAGGGATTTTTGTGGCGTGTCCCGGCATGGAGCCGCCACGTCGGTCTGGGGATCCTGGGCATTGGCAGTTTTTTCTGCTGCACCAGTGCCCTTAGGGATGGCTGGGTGCGCATAGTGTGGCGGCTGAAGGGCTCCATCACCTGCCTCCTTTGTTGAAGGAGGTGAGAACCATCCATGGCCTTGTGCCCTCCCTGTCCTGCAAGGTGATGGCCTGTGCCCTCTGGTGCTGGTGGCCTGTGCCTTTCCTGTCCTGCAGGGTGACGGCCTGTGCCCTCTGGGTGCCGGTGGCCTGTGCCTTCCCCTGTCCTGCAGGGTGATGGCCTGTGCCCTCTGGGTGCCGGTGGCCTGTGCCATCCCCTGTCCTGCAGGGTGATGGCCTGGTGCCCTCTGGATGCCGGTGTCCTATGCCTTCCCCTGTCCTGCAGGGTGATGGCATGGTGCCCTCTGGGTGCCGGTGGCCTGATGGCCTCGTGCCCAGTGGATGCCGTTATGATCAGATGTTAAATTGATTGATAATAAAGGGTACTGTGGTCTGAGTTACAGACCGCATGTGCCTCCTGCGACACTAAGCTAAAAACTGAATATCTACGCCCACGCTCGGGTGTATACTGCAGGAAGGAGGGCTCAATTATAATCTCTACTTAGTGTCGCCTCCTAGTGGCAGACAAGCATACACCCATGGTCCTGTGTCCCCCAATGATGCGAAGGAGAAATTCTTCATCCTTCAGAGTTTTAGGGTTGTCGCAGTCACAGAATAACGGAAGAACCACTTCTTGGTTTAAAGTCAGCGACGACACCACCTTCGGGGAGAAACTTGGATCTAGTTTTAGAATGATACAATCCTCCCGTATCTGCATATATGGGTCGACCACAGAGAGAGCCTGGATCTCACCTAACCGTTTAGCCGTGGTGATTGCCACCAGGACGACTGTCTTTAGAGTCAAGTTCTTTATGTCCAATTCACTAACTGGTCCAAAGGATGGATTGCAAAGGACTCTCAGGACAAGATTCAGATTTCACGGAGGGGAATAAATTCTCTGGGCAGGTCGAAGTCTCTGGACTGTCTTGACAAATCTGATTATGTCGAGAAAAGCACTTAGTGCCGCAATCTGCACCTTCAAGGTACTTGGTCTAAGACCTGTGTCAAATCCCGCAGGATGATGTTGTAGTTTGCTAATCAAGTATCACCGGAATGTCTGGTTGAGAGATGTCTACGGTTTTGTGAAACTGATAGAAGGTCTTCCAGACCTTGTGATATATTGACTCAGTGACAGGTTTTCTACAAGCCTGCATGGTCTGGATCACTTTATCGGATAATCCTTTGGCCTTTAGGATCTCCCCTTCAGAAGCCAGGCTAAAAGCTGGAGTTGTTGAAGATTCTGATGAAACAGCGGACCTTGCATCGTAAGATCTTAGCTCAATGGTAGAAAGACTGGGTCCTCCAATGACGAAGACGGAGAAAGGAGAACCAACTCCTCCTTGTCCAGAAAGGGACAACTGTTATGACTGTCGCCCTGTCTTCCTGAATTTTTCGCAGAACCTTTGGAAATAGGGGAGTAGGTGGGAAGGCATGTGTTAGGCCGTCTCCCCAATACTGTGAGAAATTTAGAGAGAGCGTCCACTGCCAGAGGATGATCTCCTGGGTCGAGAGAAAAGAAAGATGTCGTCTTCGTATTTGTCCTGGACGCAAACCGATCTAGGCAAGGCTGACCCCTGTGAGTCAGTTGCTGGAACACTTCCGCGTTCAGTTGCCATTCCGGAGCCTTTATCTGATGCCTGCTGAGGTAGTCTGCTTCTCGAAGTTCGGATCCACGAAGGTGAACCGCTGAGATGGAGCTCACTATCTTTCCCATGTCTAGGAATATCTTGTTGGCCAAAGACTGGAGCCTTGGATGTCTTGGTCGCTGGATGTCTGATGAAGGAGACTGCAATGATGTTGTCTGATAGTATCTACACCTGTCTGTCCTTCGAGACAGCTCGGCTTCTACTTAGGGCTTCCCAAATTGCCTGTAATTCCTATGATCGAGTCTGAATCTTTGTGGACCATGTCCCCTGAAGATAACAATCCCCCACTCGAGCTCCCCACCCGGAGAGGCTTGCATCTGTGATTACTAGAAGACAAGGCTCCAAGGTCCATTTCACTCCCGTCCGTAGATTTTCCTGGTCGAGCCACCAATGTAGGGAGTCCTGGACATCTGTGGACAGAGATATCTCCATGTCCAGACAATTCTGGTGTTTGTCTGTCACTGCCAGGATGGATTTCTGCAGAGCCCTGGAATGGACTTGGCTCCATTTGTCGTGATTCCCAGAATACGCATCGCTTCTCGGATTGATGGGAGTTTCTTCCTTACCAAGAAACAAATCCTTTGAGGGATTGAGATCAACTTGTCTTCTGGGAGAGAGGGCGTTCTTGTACGAGAGTCGAGACAAACGCCCAAAAAGATGCATGAAGTGCATGGGACAAGATTCCATTTTTCTTTGTTCAGCATCCAGCCCAACTAGGTTAGAA
>JARQOC010000005.1:215901426-215966501 GCA_033576535.1 Allobates femoralis | reverse complement strand
CTGTATTACTCACCCTCCTGCGTTGCCTGCCCAATCAGGATGTTATTGCTTCGTCCTATCAGCGTACGGACGGCTCGTAATCCACAATTGTGGCACGCCTATGTGCTGTCCCTGCTGCACCAGGTACGCCCATAGTAGCTGGTTATAGCGGTGTGTAAATGAGCTACAGCTGGCTACTTGAGACACCCGGCGATGTAGCTAGCTATAGATGTAGCGTGGCGTAGCGCACTTTGTGGTGGCGTGTAAAGGTGATGCGTTGACCGTTTGTAACCGTTTGAGCGTGCTCGTGCACGTGAAGTAGCGGGATGTATCCAGCCTGCCGTCGCGGCGTGTAAAGGTACCTTTAATGATAAAACTGAGGTGTCGGTATGATGCCTCAGGTCAGTAAAAGTTCGTAGATACCAAACATGTATACTTTTAAAAAATCAGAAGTTTTTCAAAGAAAAATAATTTCCGGCATCGGGTGACGTCAGTACACCCACGCCGCTGCATTCTGCTTCAAGCACCGCATGCGCAATGCGGTGCTTGAAGCCTACAGAGCGGCGCGGGTGTACTGACGTCACCCGATGCCAGAAATGACGCGGTTCGCGTCATTACAGCGCCATGGAGAGCTGGGAATACAATATGAATAGAAGATCACGCTTATTAGGAGCGTGATCTTATGACGAAGAGGGCCCGCCCTAGGGGCTAAAGAATATAGCCCCTACTAATTAACATCGCTAATGAGTAAGTTATAAAACATTTTTATGCACTTTTACAGGATGCTTTTTTGAGACAAAAGGAGTGTGGGATTAGTGATAATATACTGCAGGGACATGTTTTGCTAGCTTATGAGGTGTTTTGGAGGTGACAGGATCTCTTTAATATGTAAATTAGCTGTTACGATCTATGGGCAGGCCACAGATATTCCCAAGAGTCTGCCTCAGGATGCATATACTTATTCTCTTTCCACTACTATTTAATCATGAAGCTCAACAGGAAGACTGCTGAGGAAAGTAGACTGTGTCACTACATGTCTCACATTAAGAAACATGGTCTAATGGTGCCATCACACGCAGCGATGCGATGAACGATATTGTTAGCGATGACATGCACGCGCGATCGCTAACAATATCATTCAGATCGCTGGTGAGCTGCCACACAGGCAGACTCACCAGCAATCAATGGACCACAGACATTGTGGAAACGATTTAAATATCGTTTCCACGATGTCTTGCTCCCGCTGCCAGGCTGCGGTAAGCGGGAGCAGGCTGGTCTCCAAGGTAAACTGCGGGTAACTAGGCAGCGCGCGCTGCCTAGATACCCGAAGTATATCTTGGTTACCAGCCTTCTCCGCACACCGGCTGGCATCCAAGGTACCTTGGATACCAGCCGGTGAGCGGAGGAGGCTGGTAACCAAGGTATACATTGGGTATCTAGGCAGCGCGCGCTGCCTAGTTACCCGCAGTTTAACCTTGGATACCAGCTCCCAGCGCTTGCAGAGAAGAGCTGGGAGCTGGCTTATTGGTCGTCTCCCGGTGTCACACGCAGCAATGCTGCGTGTCCACCGGGCGACCAATGATTGATTTGAAGACAGGACCTCAAATCAAATGATGAACGATCAGCCGACTGATCGTTCATTGTTTGTAGTGGCACATGCAACAATGTCGTTTCAACATCGTTCAAGCGTCACAGAACACGTGACTTTTGAACGATATCGGCAACCATATCGTTACGTGTGACGGTACCTTAAGGCTAAGTGCACATCACGTTTTTGTTGCGTTTTGAAGCAATATGTGTTTTCAGCTGTGTTAACGCATATAAAGACTGTTGACCTCATGCGTCAACGCACTCGTAGTCTTGTATGGAGAAACGCTTGCAAATGCATTGCAAACACATTGCAAAACGTGGTTGTGTTTCAACGCATGCAATTTTTACCCCGCGCTTAGGAAACATTGCCAGCAACGTTTCCTTTGTGCTGCGTAAAAAAATGCATGCGTTCAAGCGCAACCACGTTTTGCATTGCGTTTGCATGCATTTCCTCATACAAATCTATGGGTGTGTTAACGCATGCATTTTACAGTGTTTCTAGGCGTTAACGCAGCTGAAAAAACGCATTACGTCAACACGCAAAAAAAACGTGATGTGAAAAGGCCCTAAGCTATTGTGAGGGTGTGCTCTTCTTTCCCCTGCATGTTTATGTCTGCTTAGAATTGACAGCGACAGGCAGAGGGAAGAATTACAAACTACTTTGACAACCCCTTCTCATCCCCCATGTTAGCCCCCCGAAAAATAAAAAAAAGCTTACACTCCCCTCCGATGCAGTCATGGTTCCAGCGATGTTGGAACCCACGTTCCCAGGACCCAAGTGTAGTGATGGGTGAACCAAATTGTATAGTTCAGGGGTCTGTACCGAACACCTAGTGTGTGGGCACAGATCCCGAACACAGACTTCCCTGGAAAGTTTGTGTTATAGTTTGGGTTTGGGTTTGGGGTGGGAAGTTGTAAAATAAAAATAAAATAGTTATTAAACAGCGATATACTTATCCCGCCATATCTACTTCAGGGGCCGCTCATTAACTTACAGGATATTCACTGCAGGGGGACCGAACAACCAAATCATAGACGCGGTCACAGAGAATAGGCGTCTGTGATTGGCTGTTGGAGTAACTTGAAAACAGCCCATACATTCTAGCAGGGTAGATGCTAAAATGTATGGGCTGATTCCAGATTACCCCAACAGTCAATCACAGATGCCCATTCTCTTTGACAGCGTCTCTGATTGTTTTTTGGATCTCTCTGTAGAAAATATCCCAGAAGTTAATGAGTGGCCCCAGAAGTAGATGTGGCGGGATGATATGAAGGCGGGATCCAGTAAGTATAATGCTCTTTAATCACCTATCTTCTTTCTTTTAGTCCCCCACCCCATCCCATAACTTTAAAGTCTGAGTTCGGGGTTTGGACTCAAGTTCGAGTCATGTTTGGCCCCGAACCCGAACTTTAAAAAAATAAGTCTGGGCGTGTCCGCTGAACCCGAACATCGGCGGGTTCACCCATCACTACCCACGTGACATTCTTATGACACACCAGTGTTTTTTAAAGGGAACCTGTCAGGTGGTTTAAGCCCCTCCAGCTATCACAATCTGTAGCTGCAGCTTTATAATAGCTGTCTAATCATCCCTGTCTGAGCTCATAGTGTAATGTGAAAGGTGAAAGAAAAGCATTTATACACTTATATTTCAGTCCCCACCTTGGAGGAGGGGGATTGTCTGGCATGATAATAGTTAACTCACTTTTAACTTGGATAGCTAAAGGACCTGTGTGATGTAACGATCATGTGACCATAGTGGGCGGAGCCAAGCCAGCAAACGTATTATGTTCTATGAGAACTTAGCTCCGCCTATTGTAGTCACATGGTTGTGACATCACATCAGGTCTCCCAACATGTTCTAGCAAAAGGCTGAAATGTTAACTATTAACCTGCCAAACAGTCCCCGTCCAAGCTGGGGACTGACTGCCTCACTACATAAGGAAATGTAAGTGTATAAATGCTTTTTTTCACCTTTCACATTACACTATGAGCTCAGACAGGGATGATTAGAATAGTATCATGAAGCTGCAGGTACAGACAGTGATAGCTGGGGAGGCATAAACCAGCTGACAGGTTGCCTTTAAGAGAATTTCAAGTGTAATCCACCTAAAAAAGACACTGCTTGCACATAATCTGAGCAAGAGCAAACTTCTCTAGTATTCCCTGTTACACTTTGCCCTACTATTTCAGCACAGTAACTATACTGGTTTACTTAGTTTACTTAACCCTTTAAGAACCACAGCTTACAAATTATTGTCACAAGCATAATACCCAATAATGAATATTTAGGTTTTCCAAAAATAATATTATCAAAAAATATATGTTCAAATCTTGTTACACTTATATTAGTCCATAATCATCATCAATTAGGCTTGTGTTCCTAAAGTGCAATC
This sequence comes from Allobates femoralis, assembly GCA_033576535.1. Taxonomy (NCBI): domain Eukaryota; kingdom Metazoa; phylum Chordata; class Amphibia; order Anura; family Aromobatidae; genus Allobates; species Allobates femoralis. Next base: position 215,962,538 of record JARQOC010000005.1, on the reverse strand, counting down.
TTGGCCAAGTTCATACACATATCGTCACGAGACTGGATTCATCAGTGGTAAACAAGTAATCTGTCATGTGTTACCACAAAGCCCAGCAATGACATCATATATTTATAATGTACGCACCTATGCTACTGACATGCAACACATGCACCAAAAATCCAATGACATCACATCCGTTGTACTGACATCTCATACTGCACCACAATTCAGCTTTTCAAGATGCATTCAAATTATATATCAACATATTAGTCCTGTGCATGCACCAACATATCACCATGTGTCGATAATATAGTGTAATAATATAATTACATATTACTCTGTTAGGGTGGAAACACACTATGCGAGATGCATGCCAGATATTCGCATGAGTCTCGCTTGACTCACCAGCAACGGCCCCTGCCTCTCTGAACAGGAGCGCACCAGCTGCTTGTGTTACTACGCAGCTCCCGTCCAGAAATGCAGGGGCTGTTCCAGGTGAGTCATGCGAGACTCATGCGAGTATCTCACATGCAACTCTCATAAGTGTGTTTCCACCCTTACCTTGTTAAACATGACTACATGTGTGCAAGCTGTTGGAATATTGATGAGCTGCAGCAAATCAGCAACTGAATGAAAACTTCTGATGCCTGATGTTTTCCAGGTGTCTGTCGACACAATGTCAGCTCTACCTCTCACTGGTTCAGCTGACTTACATCTAATGTGTACAGGTCCCATTTACAACCTCTAATAATATATAGCAATATCTTGATTACTGAATTATACTGCTGACAAGCGCTATGTCTACCTCAAAACATGTTGGAGGTTTGCGGTCATTAACATTAGAATTAAGTATTTGAAGTCTTTAAAGTCAAGTGCTTGAACACCGCATTCTTTTAAAGCCAATTATTCACACCTTATCTAATTCTAAACTAACTAATAAGCTGCTTTTAGCTTCATCATCCTATAAAACCTAGAAAAAAGAAAACATAAAAACAAAGGTTTGCTTATTTGTTATAGATTGTATTGTGATAAAAATGGTAGGAAAACAAGGGTACATTTAATATAAATGTTACACTTACTCCTTGCGTTCATTCACAAATGAAATAAATTATAACAAATATAATATTTTGCAATAGTCTGAAACCTTAGGCATGATAGTCTTTCAAAAGCAAAATTGCAATCGGAGACATCCTATAGACCCTACAGCATCCTGCTCTTACCTGTGAATTAGTTCCGGACTCTTTAATGGATAACAAATGACAAAACGCTTTAAGTAGAAAGTTTGATCCCTCCTCCTTTGCCCTGGAATGTATGTTTAGTGAGCTAGTCACCATGAATAATCACTTTACAGAGCTACACTATAAACTCAGTTTCTACAGGGATATTTTGAAAATATTTTCCAGAAAGAACAAACATAGTCAGAAGGATCCGCACACTCCCAATTTGGCAGCATCTATAAGAATATCTGCAACCAACCCTAATCTAAAGATAAGCGAAAACCGGAGTTAGGCCCCTTTCACACTGGCGTTTTTGAAAAAATGCGGCAGATCCGGCAAAGACCCGCAGCTGCCGCATGTTCCGTCTAACGGCTGCACTTGCAGCACAGTTGCGGCAAACCCCACGCATTGTCTATGGCGCTTGCAGTAAGTGTGCGTCAGACACGGCATGTGTGGTTTTGTCAGATGCAGCCGCGAAAAAAAAACACGGTCAGTGGCGTTTTTTTCACGGCCGAATCTGCCGCAAACCGCACTTGTCGCGTCTGCCGCACACTTACCGCAAGCCCCATGCATGACAATGACATGGGGCTTGCTGTAACTGTGCCGCAAGTGCAGCCTTTAGGCGGAAAATGTGTCAGATACGTTTTTTTGACCAGATCTGCAGCATTTTTTCAAAAACGCCAGTGTGAAAGCCCCTCAGTCTTACCGGTAACGATGTTTCCAGGGGGTCCACATGACAGCACGTAGGAGGAGTAATCCCATATCCTCTATAGGGACAAGAAGCACAAGAGATTAAAAGCCCTCCCACCCCAACCTCCTCAGTGATTTTCCAAGAACCACATTGGCTGGGTACAACACAATTTTATTCTAGTTTAGTCATACACATGTTAAATTCACATACAGTAGAAAATAGGGAGGGAAATAAGGGTGCTGTCATGTGGACTCCTGGAAAAATCGTTACCAGTAAGACTAACTCCAGTTTTCCAGTACGTGCCCTTGACAGCACTGTAGGAGTATACCCAAGAACTCATAGTTTAGGGTAAGACTATTGCCTGAAGACCTTCCGACCAAACACAGTTCTCTGTTGTGAAAGAATATCTCATTTGTAGTGTCTGCAAAATGTAGTATGGCCTGAACAGTTGGCTGCTGTACATATCTGTTCAATGGTAGCACCTGCTCTAGTAGCCCATTATGTAGACACTCTTGTAGAATGTGCTTTGATAATTTCTGGGGGAGACTGCCCTTCTGAAAAGATACGCTACATTAATCATGAACCCGATCCATCTAGCTAAGGATGGTTTTGAAGCATTCCTGCCTCCATTTTTACCCTTAAACTGTATGAAAAGATTAGAATCTAATCTCCAGTTCCGAGTGGCTTCCACATAGGCCAGCACAGCTCTGCGGACATTGAAATGGTGAAACAGGGATTTTTGTGGCGTGTCCCGGCATGGAGCCGCCACGTCGGTCTGGGGATCCTGGGCATTGGCAGTTTTTTCTGCTGCACCAGTGCCCTTAGGGATGGCTGGGTGCGCATAGTGTGGCGGCTGAAGGGCTCCATCACCTGCCTCCTTTGTTGAAGGAGGTGAGAACACATCCTGTGCCCTTGTCAGATGCCTGTTCTGTGTGGCCTGTGCCTTCTGCTGCAGGGTGACGGCCTGTGCCCTCTGGGTGCCGGTGGCCTGTGCCTTCCCCTGTCCTGCAGGGTGATGGCCTGTGCCCTCTGGGTGCCGGTGGCCTGTGCCATCCCCTGTCCCGCAGGGTGATGGCCTGGTGCCCTCTGGATGCCGGTGTCCTATGCCTTCCCCTGTCCTGCAGGGTGATGGCATGGTGCCCTCTGGGTGCCGGTGGCCTGATGGCCTCGTGCCCAGTGGATGCCGTTATGATCAGATGTTAAATTGATTGATAATAAAGGGTACTGTGGTCTGAGTTACAGACCGCATTGTGCCTCCTGCGACACTAAGCTAAAAACTGAATATCTACGCCCACGCTCAGGTGTATACTGCAGGAAGGAGGGCTCAATTATAATCTCTACTTAGTGTCGCCTCCTAGTGGCAGACAAGCATACACCCATGGTCCTGTGTCCCCCAATGATGCGAAGGAGAAATTCTTCTCCTTCAGAGTTTTAGGGTTGTCGCAGTCACAGAATAACGGAAGAACCACTTCTTGGTTTAAAGTCAGCGACGACACCACCTTCGGGGAGAAACTTGGATCTAGTTTTAGAATGATACAATCCTCCCGTATCTGCATATATGGGTCGACCACAGAGAGAGCCTGGATCTCACCTAACCGTTTAGCCGTGGTGATTGCCACCAGGACGACTGTCTTTAGAGTCAAGTTCTTTATGTCCAATTCACTAACTGGTCCAAAGGATGGATTGCAAAGGACTCTCAGGACAAGATTCAGATTTCACGGAGGGGAATAAATTCTCTGGGCAGGTCGAAGTCTCTGGACTGTCTTGACAAATCTGATTATGTCGAGAAAAGCACTTAGTGCCGCAATCTGCACCTTCAAGGTACTTGGTCTAAGACCTGTGTCAAAGTCCCGCAGGATGATGTTGTAGTTTGCTAATCAAGTATCACCGGAATGTCTGGTTGAGAGATGTCTACGGTTTTGTGAAACTGATAGAAGGTCTTCCAGACCTTGTGATATATTGACTCAGTGACAGGTTTTCTACAAGCCTGCATGGTCTGGATCACTTTATCGGATAATCCTTTGGCCTTTAGGATCTCCCCTTCAGAAGCCAGGCTAAAAGCTGGAGTTGTTGAAGATTCTGATGAAACAGCGGACCTTGCATCGTAAGATCTTAGCTCAATGGTAGAAAGACTGGGTCCTCCAATGACGAAGACGGAGAAAGGAGAACCAACTCCTCCTTGTCCAGAAAGGGACAACTGTTATGACTGTCGCCCTGTCTTCCTGAATTTTTCGCAGAACCTTTGGAAATAGGGGAGTAGGTGGGAAGGCATGTGTTAGGCCGTCTCCCCAATACTGTGAGAAATTTAGAGAGAGCGTCCACTGCCAGAGGATGATCTCCTGGGTCGAGAGAAAAGAAAGATGTCGTCTTCGTATTTGTCCTGGACGCAAACCGATCTAGGCAAGGCTGACCCCTGTGAGTCAGTTGCTGGAACACTTCCGCGTTCAGTTGCCATTCCGGAGCCTTTATCTGATGCCTGCTGAGGTAGTCTGCTTCTCGAAGTTCGGATCCACGAAGGTGAACCGCTGAGATGGAGCTCACTATCTTTCCCATGTCTAGGAATATCTTGTTGGCCAAAGACTGGAGCCTTGGATGTCTTGGTCGCTGGATGTCTGATGAAGGAGACTGCAATGATGTTGTCTGATAGTATCTACACCTGTCTGTCCTTCGAGACAGCTCGGCTTCTACTTAGGGCTTCCCAAATTGCCTGTAATTCCTATGATCGAGTCTGAATCTTTGTGGACCATGTCCCCTGAAGATAACAATCCCCCACTCGAGCTCCCCACCCGGAGAGGCTTGCATCTGTGATTACTAGAAGACAAGGCTCCAAGGTCCATTTCACTCCCGTCCGTAGATTTTCCTGGTCGAGCCACCAATGTAGGGAGTCCTGGACATCTGTGGACAGAGATATCTCCATGTCCAGACAATTCTGGTGTTTGTCTGTCACTGCCAGGATGGATTTCTGCAGAGCCCTGGAATGGACTTGGCTCCATTTGTCGTGATTCCCAGAATACGCATCGCTTCTCGGATTGATGGGAGTTTCTTCCTTACCAAGAAACAAATCCTTTGAGGGATTGAGATCAACTTGTCTTCTGGGAGAGAGGGCGTTCTTGTACGAGAGTCGAGACAAACGCCCAAAAAGATGCATGAAGTGCATGGGACAAGATTCCATTTTTCTTTGTTCAGCATCCAGCCCAACTAGGTTAGAATCAATAATTCCAGATGCCATCTCATCAACTGAGGGGAATCTGTCTGTGCCATAAATAAGTCATCACATCTGCCATGATCTTCGTAAAAAATTCTGAGAGCGGATGAGAGGCTGAAAGGAAGACACCAGAATCGGTAGTGAAGAACCTGACTTCCTGACACTAAAGTAAGCCTCTGATATTGCTGACCGGAGGAAGAATCGACAGATGATAACATACATCCATCAGGTCTAGGGCATTACTGTATCCTTGTTTATCAAGCCATGTCAGATTTTATTGATTCCATGGGGAACTGTTCGTATCTGACTCAACGCTTCAGGGGTTTTAAATTCATTATCGTGCGAAACTCCCCGGGTATGTTCAATATGGAAAACCGGGAATGATAATGATCAAAATATTGTTCAAACAGGAATAATTACCCCATGAGGCAAAATTTCTCTACGTCTGCTTCTAGCCGACTGAAAGAGATGTGGGGACCCTTTATCATCCCGAATGTTTGAGGCAGGAATTGGGTCTCTATTCGATAATCCTGAGGAATAGTGGCAAAATCTAGGGATGGACTAATATACAAGAAAAGAGAGGGGGGGGGGACAAGAGGCGCAATAGTGCCCTTATCACTAGACACTAAAACAAGCAGGTGAGATAAAGGTTCCACTCACCTAGTCCAGTTGTGCCACCCACAACTGGTTAGAAGGCCTGATAGAATAAGTGTCCTGATGGCTGCTGCTGGACTTCCACCGGTCTCCACTCGGGTAGACGAAAATAGAAGCTCTGGGAAAAGAAGGTGTGTCACAGTCCGCGCTGCCAGGGAATCCGCTCGTGAATAACGCTAGTAGTCGGTGTTCAAATCAATCCTTTTTATTCATCCAACGCGTTTCAACGCCCTCCTGGCGTCTTCCTCAGGGATGTCTCTCCCCACCAAACTTGTTTGGTGGGGAGAGACATCCCTGAGGAAGACGCCAGGAGGGTGTTGAAACGCGTTGGATGAATAAAAAGGATTGATTTGAACACCGACTACTAGCGTTATTCACGAGCGGATTCCCTGGCAGCGCGGACTGTGACACACCTTCTTTTCCCAGAGCTTCTTCAAAATCTAGGGATGTCTTTGTAACCTGTCCTGCTCCTTTGGACAGGTTTGAACAGAAGTGGAATCTCCCATCCTTGTCCCCTTATTAAAATACCATTGTGGAGCTATCATATGAAAAAGGACCTAGCTAGGTATGGAATTCTTGGGGAGTCGTCCAAGACAACCCTCTAATTCATCTAGCCAGACAGTGATAGATCTAGCTACAGATGTAGCAGCGATATTTGACTTTATAGTTGCCGCTGAGTCTTCCCAGGCCTTTTTGTCAAAGACTGACTGCCCTTTGAACCCGTACTGCTTTTGTTCTCCACCATAAGTGGAATTAAGGACTGTCAATAGAAGACCCAATAAAAAATGGGGACCATTAAAAACTGAGCCTTACACGACCCTGGGGTATTTTGGAGTGTTCTGAATCCTCCATGTATAGTACGGCCTGACACAGTACAGTTTAGTACAGCAAGGCATGGTGTAGCACAGCTTGGAATAGTACAGTAATGCATAGCATGGCACAGCACAGTACAGCACGACATGGCCCAGTACAGCAAGGCACAGCACATCACTGCCCAGTACAGCAAGGTACAGCACGGCACGGAATAGCACAGTAAAGCATATAACAGCATGGCACAGTATTACAGTACAGCACAGCCTAGTACAGCATGGTACAGTAAAGCACAGTACAGCATCATACAGAAAAAACGTGGCACGGTATAGCAAAGCACGTCCCAGCATGGCACAGCAGGACCCAGCATGGTACAATATGGCACAGCATGGCTCAGTATGGGACAGCATGGCAAGGCACAGCATAGTATCATATGGTACAGCACAGCATGGCACAGTATGGTACAGCATGGCCTGATCCAGTATGGGACGGTATGGCACAGCACAACATGGTACAGAATGGTGCAGTATGAGACAGCAGAGCACTGTATGGTACAGCCCGATACAGTATGACACAGCACAGTATGGTACAGCATGGTACAGTACGGCATGACAGCTCGCTACAGCATGGTATGGTACGGCACAGCATGGTATGACACAGCACAGAATGGTGCAGCACAGCACAACATGGCACAGCACAGTACAGCCTGGTACAGCCTGCCTAACACATCCCAACACAGACTTGTACAGTGTGGCACAGCCAGCTCTTACCCCCATCCAGGTCAGGTCCTCCTGACATGTTCTCCTGCTCCCCTGGTGTCCACAGCTGGTCCGCGTTTGAATTCTCCAATGCCGACCGAAAGTACGTCATCCTGAACTTCCAATTTGACGCCAGGCAGTTCCCGCAGCCAAAAGAGGCCAGCGCCGCCAAGAGCCTCTGGCGATGGAGGAACCGGCACCCGGAGGCTCCATCCACCGAAGGGCTGAAGAACTCCCGGCAGGGAGGGTCAGTCTCGGGACCAGCTTAACGGTGGGAAAGAGCCACAGCCTCCCAGATCCGCCCGGGTCTCTTTAAGTATATTCAGCGCTGCGGCGCTCCTTCAGCCGGTGCCCCTGCACCAGCACTCTCCTGTACTCCCTGTCCTGTGTAGGGACAGGAAAAACACTGAGGAGGTTGGGGGTGGGAGGGCTTTTAAAGAGGACCTGTCACCAAACCAGGCATGGTGATCTAATTACAGCACTGGATGCAGTATGACTGCTGCATCCAGGCAAGGAGTCCCCCAGCCTTTGAGCCCCCTGTACCCCGAGTAAATACACTTAGAAAACTTACATCCTGCAGCCAGAAAGGAGGTGGCTAGAGGCTGGAGCCGTAGGGCAGATTAACACCCCCTGCATGTTTAATCTGCCCCCCGCTGCCAATCATCGTCTCCCTCTTCTGCAGCATAACACAGTTTTTTTTTTAAAGATGGCTGTTTAGCCCCACCCCCTGCGGTGATGTCACCGCTTAGAGCAGGGAAGGGAAAGGTGGTGATGTCAGAGCAGGCAGCCGGCCGCCCTGCCTCCTGCAGTGACATCAACGCTTATACCCGCCCTACTCTATGTTGACCATAGAGCAGGGCGGGTATAAGCGGTGACGTCACCGCAGGGGCTGGGGCTAAACGGCCATTTAAAAAAAAAAAAAAAAAAAAAAAAAAAAAAAAGAAAACTGTGTTATGCTGCAGAAGAGGGAGACAATGATTGGAAGCGGTGGGCAGATTAAACATGCAGGGGGTGTGAATGTGCCCTTCGGCTCCAGCCTCTAGCCACCTCATTTCTGGCTGCAGGATGTAAGTTTTCTAAGTGTATTTACTCGGGGTACAGGGGGGCTCAAAGGCTGGGGGACTCCTTGCCTGGATGCAGCAGTCATACTGCATCCAGTGCTGTAATTAGATCACCATGCCTGGTTGAAGCTTGGTTTCACACTATCGGTTTTTTTAATCCAGCTGAAACCGTATGCTACCGCATGCTGTTTCTCCTCCATGGACTTTCAATGGAGACGCAGGCGCATGCAATTGCACTTGGTTCCAGCTGAGAACAGTTTTTCTCAGAAACCAAAAATGCATCTTGTAAAATTTGTGTTTTTTTTTTCTTCACAAAACTGTAAAAAAAAAAAAAAAAAAGGGGATCCGGGGCAATGTTGCCTAAAATAAAGCGGGGTTCTATGGAAGCCGGATCAGCTTTTTTGAACTGAGCATGCCCAGAAGCTAGTCTCATATTATACACCCACTAGGGGGAGTTTGTCAAAAATGTCATTTTTCACCGAATCCATGAAAAAACGTACACAACCTCATGCAACAGGATGCTACCAGTATTACGCTGGATCCATCAGCTAAATCAGAAATAATACTGCGGGAGCATCCAGTTACATCAAGTTTTACTATTGTGGGAAGATGCAGTTTCCTCTGTATCCCCACCTGATTAAAAAAATGGTAGTGTGAAGCGAGCCTGATACAAGATAACGTTAAGAATAAAAAAAGTTTTGAATCTTCACCCTTAATCCTAATCCCCACCATCAAAAACATTACAAAAAAAAATAGCATATTTGTTTATATTAAAAGATAACAAAAAATAATAATGGCAGAATTGTCCTTCTTTGGGCACCACGTCTCCCCCAAAAAGTGATTGATGGTATGTGCCGGAAAATAAGGCCAAACCAACCCATCAATGGGAAAGAAGGAAAGAAAAAGTTATGGGTCAAAAAAAGGGAACAAAACACTTATTACAAATATATGAACTTATTTTTTAATCCAGTAGAACAGAGATCCCCAACTCAAGTCCTCAGGACCACCAACAGTGCAGGTGTATAGGACTTCCTTAGCATTGTGCAGGGGCAGGAGATTATTTTATCACCTGTGCAATACTAAGGAAATCCTATACACATTCAGAACAGGATTAAATGTTTCACATGGACTCATGGGTTTTTATGTAAAATGAAAGGGCATTTGGGGATATCACATATTGAACAGACTTTACAGCACTATGAACTTTTGACACCTCTTCCTCTTACCATAGAATTTTGGTTTCACTGTCCCAGATCCTCTCCCACCCCAAGCCTGACTCTGCTTTACGTCACCTGTTGTACTTACTGCACCATCTCATCCTGTTTAAGTATAGTATATATGTATGTGTCTTCAGAATCTGTGTCATTATTAGCCTGACGAAGGGGCCATAGTGTCCCGAAAGATTGCTATGCTTACCATCTTTTCAGTTAGCTATTAAAAGTTATCAACCACCGAGGACTCTCAAATTTTAATATTTTGTAAGGAGATCCTGACCTGCTGGCAGTCCTGAGGACTGGAGTTGGGGATCTCTGCAGTAGAATCAGGGGCAGACTGGCCCACTAGGATCAGGTGAACCTCTGGTGGGCCCCGGGTCGCGATGGCCATGACCCCCAAGCCCCGCCCCCATACCCCTCTGGGTCCCTTCGGTCCAATAATATCGCTAATCATATTGGCAGCACTGCCGATATGATTAGCGATGGCATGGCCCTCTCTGCAGCGGCAAAGCAGGGAGAGCGATCTCCCTGCTCTGCCTGCTGACGCCGCTCTGCCTCCTTCTGGCGCATGCACAGGTGGTCAGTCTCAGGGCGATGACACGCTGTGGAGGACAGCCCGCCCCAGGCAGCGTCTGCCTGCAGCGAGTGTTGAGTATGGGGAGCAGGGGGGCCCCTGGTGGTGGTGCCCGGTGCTGCGGGGCCCCTGGTGGTGGTGGCGAGTACCTGGTGGTGCCAGAGACTGGGAGCTGCAGAGGAAGAAGCTGCCGGGTACCTGGTGCCACAGAGGAAGAAGCTGCCGGGTACCTGGTGCCAGAGACCGGGAGCCGCAGAGGAAGAAGCTGCCTGGTTCCGGGTGCCTAGTGCCGGTGAGCGGGGGAGACTGGGAGCCGCAGAGGAAGAAGCTGCCTGGTTCCGGGTGCCTAGTGCCGGTGAGCGGGGGAGACTGGGAGCCGCAGAGGAAGAAGCTGCCTGGTTCCGGGTGCCTAGTGCCGGTGAGCGGGGGAGACTGGGAGCCGCAGAGGAAGAAGCTGCCTGGTTCCGGGTGCCTAGTGCCGGTGAGCGGGGGAGACTGGGAGCCGCAGAGGAAGAAGCTGCCTGGTTCCGGGTGCCTAGTGCCGGTGAGCGGGGGAGACTGGGAGCCGCAGAGGAAGAAGCTGCCTGGTTCCGGGTGCCTAGTGCCGGTGAGCGGGGGAGACTGGGAGCCGCAGAGGAAGAAGCTGCCTGGTTCCGGGTGCCTAGTGCCGGTGAGCGGGGGAGACTGGGAGCCGCAGAGGAAGAAGCTGCCTGGTTCCAGGTGCCTAGTGCCGGTGAGCGGGGGAGACTGGGAGCCGCAGAGGAAGAAGCTGCCTGGTGCCGGCAAGCAGGAGACCGGGAGCCGCAGAAGGAGGAGCTGCCGGGATCAGGAGTGTGGAGTCAGATAAGGCGCTGTTATAAACGAAGATAGCAGCCTGGGGGGAACAGAGTGGGATGGATGAATGGGGTGGCCTGGAAGAGGGGGCAGAATGGGATGGATGGTGGTGGGGTGGCATGGAAAAGGTGGGAGAACGGGATGGATGGCAGCATGGAAAAGGGGGGAGAACAGGATGGATGAAGGGCAGCATGGAAGAGGGGGGGGGGGGGGGAAGAGAAGATGGATGGGGAAGGCGGTATATGGATGGGAGGAGAAGCTACATGTATTACCTATACACACACACACACTGACACTATATACAGAGTTCCTGAGTATAATGTCAATGATGATGAGTGCATTACCTGTACACTGACACTATATACTGAGCTCCTGTGTATAATGTCACTGGTGATCACTGTATTACTTGTACACTGACCCAATATACAGAGCTTTTTACATTTTTATTAAAGGGATCCTGTCACCCCCAAAACACTTGTAAACCTATTAAAACCTGTCCCTAGAGCATATTAACACTTTCCCTACACTATTTCTACCTCCTAAATGCAGTAAGTGACATTGACTAAAAACGTTTTATAAGTACCTGATTAGTGATGATAATGAGTGACTATGCTATTCATAGTCACTCATCCAGGCTGCCCCTCTGCTTCATAGCACGCCTCCATAGGCGTGATCGTCCTCCTAGATTCAAATTGCAGCCTCCCCGCTGTGCCCTGTGTCGTAGGAGGCTGCTGTGTGGCTTGTGACGCGATCCGCGTCATTCCCGGCGCCCTGTGACGTATTTACAGCGGCGCCGCGCTGTTAGCTTCAAAATGCGCACTGCGCATGCCCAATGCGCATGCGCAGTGCACATTTTGAAGCTAACAGCGCGGCGCCGCTGTAAATACGTCACAGGGCGCCGGGAATGACGCGGATCGCGTCACAAGCCACACAGCAGCCTCCTACGACACAGGGCACAGCGGGGAGGCTGCAATTTGAATCTAGGAGGACGATCACGCCTATGGAGGCGTGCTATGAAGCAGAGGGGCAGTCTTGATGAGTGACTATGAATAGATAGTCACTCATTATCATCACTAATCAGGTACTTATAAAACGTTTTTAGTCAATGTCATTTACTGCATTTAGGAGGTAGAAATAGTGTAGGGAAAGTGTTAATATGCTCTAGGGACAGGTTTTAATAGGTTTACAAGTGTTTTGGGGGTGACAGGATCCCTTTAATTTAGTATTATTTGTCACTTTGTGTTGGCATCATGTGCTTTGGTCATGACATGACAGCATTTGTCCCTTGTATGTGGTATTATTTGGTCACTATATAGTGCTAATATGTGGCCTCATGGTGTGGCAGTATTTATACCGTTTATGTGGTAGCATTTGATCACTATGTGGTGGCATTATGTGCTTTGGTCATGGTGTGACGCTATTTGTGCCTTGTATGTGGCATTATTTGGGCACCATGCGGTGGTATTTCTGACTTCCATCTGGAAATATTGGTCTTGGTAGAGTGGATTGTGGTGGGTCATTTGTTTTATCGGATATCAAAAAGTGGAAACATATTTATTTCCAATAGATATTAAATACTTGGATGTTTAACCCCTCCCTGTCCTGTGACACAGCAGCAGAGATGCAGTTACAGATGTTCGCCAGAGAAAGCAAGTTGAGCATTTGGTGAGATTTTCACCTCAGTATTTATAAGACAAAAACCAGGAGTGGGTGAGAAATGCAGAAAATAATTCCCCCTGATTCCTCCACTCCTGGTTTTGTCTTACAAATACTGAGGTAAAAAACTCACCATATGCTCAAAGTGCCACATTCTCCTGATGGTGCAGATTCCACCAATAAATAAGCGATCACCTTCCAAACCTGTGCATCGCTGATAACTTGTTTTCACCAAGAAATCCCTTTAAAGAGGACCTGTCACCAAACCAGGCATGGTTATCTAATTACAGCATGTCTGCAGCATGCAGACAAGGGGTCCATAAGCACTTGAGCAGCCCTGTACCCAGAGATAAGAGTTAGAAAACTTACATGCTACAGCCACTAAGGAGGTGGCTAGGGGCTGCAGCCAAGGGCAGATTCACACCCCCTGCATGTGTAATCTGCCCATCGCTGCCAATCATTCTCTCCCTGTCTGCAGCATTTAAACAAGAGGTTTTTTTTCTCTCCTGTGTAGCCCCGCCCAAACGGAAGAGAAAAAAAACCTGTATTTAAATGCTGCAGACAGGGAGAGAATGATTGGCAGCAGTGGGCAGATTACACAGGCAGGGGGTGTGAATCTGCCCATGGCTGCAGCCCCTAGCCACCTCCTTAATGGCTGGAGCATGTAAGTTTTCTAAGTGTATTATCTCGGTGTACAGGGCTGCTCAAGTGCTGGGGGACCCCTTGTCTGCATGCTGGAGACATGCTGTATCCAGTGCTGTAATTAGATCACCATGCCTGGTTTGGTGACAGGTCCTCTTTAATGCAAACTACAGTAATTGTTCATCGCAGTAATGGTGAGAGCACAATGATGTGCAGGAGCCTCCTGTATTTTACAGTCCACGCTACACTATAATAGGTAGAACAGCTAAGGGCCTTTTCACACTGGGGTTTTTTGAAAAATGCGGCAGTCGAGGGAACAAACAAACAAAAAAAAAACGCATCTGCTGCATTTTCCGCCTAACGGCTGCACTTGCTACACACTTGCGGCAAGCCCCATGCATTGTGTACAGAGCTTTCGGTATGTGTGCGGCAGGTGCGGCTCCGGTAGCTGCGGCCACGAAAAAAAACACGCTGCAGATCGTTTTTGTTTTTTTTTTTGCGGCCAGAACCGCACACATACCGCAAGCCCATAGACAATGCATGGGGCTTGCCGCAAGTGTGTAGCAAGTGCAGCCGTTAGGCGGAAAATGCGTTTTTTTGTTACTGCGACTGCCGCATTTTTCAAAAAACCCCAGTGTGAAAAGACCCTAACAGCAAATAGCTGAAGAATGGGTGGGCCCGGGGGTGTGGGTCTCAGACACTCCAGTCCCCAGCGCTGAGGAGAATCAAGAAACGTGTGAAGAAGCTTCACCGGAATTTGCAATGTACAGAGAGCGGCCTGACCATCCGGATCAGCACTTTACCCTGGGAGCAGGCCCGGGACGATAGCTAGGCGACCCTAGGCGATCGCCTAGGGCGCCATCTTGTGGAGGGTGCATTGCCTGCCCCTTGGGGGGGCCCCGCACCCCCCTGGAGGGCCCCGCGCCCCCTGGGGGGCCCCGTGCTGGCCGCCGGCGGCCGCGCCGGCCGGAGAGGAGGGAGGACGGGACTTCCTGTCCTGCAGCTCTGCCCGAGGCCCGCCCCTCCTCTCCTCCTTACAGCAGACGCACGGTGACGGCGGCCGCGGTGAGTGTTCAAAGGCGCGCGCCTCCCCCCCGGCCCCCGCATACTGGGCCCTGTATGCACCACCACTGGGCCCTGTATACACCACCACCACTGGGCCCTGTATACACCACCACCACTGGGCCCTGTATACCACCACCACTGGGCCCTGTATATACTGCTAGGGCCTGTATATACCCCTGGGGCTGCTGTATATACCCCTGGGGCTGCTGTATATACCCCTGGGGCTGCTGTATTAACCCTGGGGCCTGTATATACCACTGGGGAGGCTGCTGTATACCACACTGCTGGGGGCTGTATACCTGTGCTGGGGTCCACCCTCGGCTTATACACGAGTCAATAGGTTTTCACAGGTTTTGGGGGCAAAAGTAGGGGGGGGTCAGCTTATACACGAGTATATACGGGTAGTAATCCTACAATGTCTGCTGGACATGGTATGAGGAGGTTTATGGCTCAGTCAGTACACACTCCATACTTCATGGTAAGGGGAGGGTTTATGGCTCAGTACACACTCCATACTTCTTGTTATTAACCAGTTAATGCTCTCTTGTCCACCGCACTGCAGTGTCAAAAGAGGACAACAGCGAGACAAGCAGCAACATGGCATCAGAGAGCCCCTGACCTCGAAATAGAAGATCCTCAGATCCAGGTATTGTGACATAATATTAAGAATAATACTTTTTGCACTTATATTACAGTATGAACTCCACAGCACTTTACATACATCATCAACACTGTCCCCATTGGGGCTCACAATGTAAACAACCTATCAGTATGTCTCTGTAGTGTGGTTGGACGAAACTTTTATAGATCCCCGTTAAATTAAATTTACTTTCAAAGTATGCTGACATTTTTATTCCCAGACATATTTCGGGGGGGGGGGGCGCCGTTTGCCTTACCTGCCTAGGGCACCAAAATGCCTTGTCCCGGCACTGCCTGGGAGCTTTATCACGGTCTTCAGTACGGTGTATGCTGGAGGTCTTCACATGTACGAGTCACAAGTTCTGGGAAGACATAAAGAAAACTGAAAAGTAACCATTACTAAAGTGGGAAGGAGGCGGCTGAGCTGTTACACAGGCGACTCCCTGCAGCCCCTATAAGGCAGGAGCCATTATCCCCTCACACCGGCTCTATACTACACCCATAACAGCACCTGCAGCCCGGTATATCCCGCCCAGCCTCACCTCCGTCCCTGTGAGGAGCCGCTTCTACCTGTCGTACAGTTGTGTGACGTAAAGCGTCAGGTCGGCCGGTCCAGAGGGCGCAGCTTTTCCTTGCGCCGTTATTGGACTAGGCAAAACTCTGAATGGATCACACAGAAAGAGTTAATAGCCCCGCCCCCTACCGTTAGTATTGTGTCACGTGGGCGGTAGCTCCAGCCAATGACAGTACTGAGCAGAATTCCGGAAGTGATAGCCTCTGCCGGCCCCGCCCCCTACACACGTGACCTGCTGTCTGCATGTTTATGTGTCCCCAGCCATGTCCAGTGCTAAGAGCAGAGCTAAGAAGAAGAGCAGCAGCATCTCCGCCGCTGTGCCCCAGGATGAGCCCTCCCCTGACAGCCTCCCGGTGCGATCTTCAGGACGGCAGGTGAATGCTCCCTCTCAGTGTCTTCATGGTGAAGGGCTCCTGCCATTTTCCTCTCATTCTGACCTGTTGTCCCTTATGTTGTATCAGGCGAGGAGGAAAGCGAGCGAAGCCATAGACGATGAGGAGGATTACTTGGAGAAGAAGTACCGGAAGTGTGAGAAGGCCGGGTGCACGGCCACCTGCCCAGTGTGCTTTGCCAGTGCTGCAGAGAGGTGGGCAATGTATTCCTCTGTATGGTATCACATCTCTATTAGTGCAGATGTCCCCAGATCCTGCCCAGTGTGCTTTGCCAGTGCTGCAGAGAGATGGGCAATGTATTCCTTTGTATATCATCACCTGTATCACCTCTCTATTAGTACATATATCCTGCCCAGCCCGGCCTCCTGACCTGTCACCATCCATCTGTATGGTATCACATCACTATTAGTGCAGATGTCCCCCAGATCCTGCCCAGCCCGGCCTCCTGACCTGTCACCATCCATCTGTATGGTATCACATCACTATTAGTGCAGATGTCCCCCAGATCCTGCCCAGCCCGGCCTCCTGACCTGTCACCACCCTCCTGTATGGTATCACATCACTATTAGTGGCAGATGTCCCAGATCCAGCCCAGCTCGCTCCTGACCTGTCCCCACCCTCCTGTATGGTATCACATCACTATTAGTGCAGATGGCCTCCTGACCTGTCCCACCCTCCTGTATGGTATCACATCACTATTATGCAGATGGCCTCCTGACCTGTCCCCACCCTGTATGGTATCACATCACTATTAGTGCAGATGGCCTCCTGACCTGTCACCACCCTCCTGTATGGTATCACATCACTATTAGTGCAGATGGCCTCCTGACCTGTCACCATCCACCATGGATGGATGGGGGAGAAGCTACATGTACTACCTATACACACACACTGACACTATATACAGAATTCCTGTGTATAATGTCAATGGTGATCATTGCATTACCTGTATGGTCAGCTGTGCTCCTGCAGGAGATCGCATCTCTATTAGTACATATATCCCCCAGATCTTGCCCATCACGGTCTCCTGACCTGTCACCATCTGCCTGTATCGTCCATTTGTGGATTCACAGTGAGGTCAAATAGGTACATTCAGAATTTTTTGCAATATCTCCATGAAACCCACGTAAAACCTACCATCATTTCCCTCAGATGTGCATAATGAGGTCAGTGTAGCAGACAGGGAGCATGGTGTAGTCACTAAGGCTGGCTTCACACTACGGCTGAGTTCTGATCTGTGTCTGTCCGCTTGAGCCAGACAGCCCCGGACCAGATCAGCACACAGAACTGGAGGGCTAATTTGCCCTCCGGTCCGGTGTGCAGCCGCATGCAGCTGCTGCCACTGATAGGTCAGGACCTCGGGGAGCTCCCCGCGAGCCGCAGTCCTCACCTATCAGCAGCGGCAGCTGCGTGTGCCTGCACACCGGACCGGAGGGCAAATTAGCCCTCCAGTTCTGTGTGCTGATCTGGTCCGGGGCTGTCTGGCTCAAGCGGACAGACACGGATCGGATCACAGCTGTAGTGTGAAGCAAGCCTATGAGAATACTGAGACAATCAGACCGGTGCAGGGCCTGTGAGCATGCGCAGTAGGAATTATTAAAGGAATCATATATAAAATAATAATAATAATGATGCTAGTGAACCAAAAGTATAAATGATTAAAATGTAATTTTATTATACAAGTTACATGTTAAAAATATAAGTGTCAATAAGGCAGTAAATGGCGCCTCAGACAGGTCAATAATCCAGTATATTGTACCATGATACAAGATTGGGGAATGATATATACCAACTGAACATCCTGAATGTACTCAGCCAATAAATGCAAAGTATAAGGAAGCTAAATCAATTACTAAATGGTAGAGAAGCATCAGACTATAAGTGAACAGTAATAAATAGTATGTTATCCTTGTTATGATGTGGTGCCGTTTCCCCAATGCGCACATTGGCGCTCTGTGTATTTTGGGAATTGGCCTAACACCCTACATTAGATCCTTTTACACTGTGTGCACAATTATTAGGCAAATGACTATTTTGATCACATGATACTTTTTATACATGTTGTCCTACTCCAAGCTGTATAGGCTTGAGAGCCAACTACCAATTAAGTAAATCAGGTGATGTGCATCTCTGTAATGAGGAGGGGTGTGGTCTAATGACTGTAATTCTGCACACCGTGTATACAATAAATGAGCCAATGGAGATCAGCGATATATACGGCCATGGAATAGAATGCCAATGTCTAAGGGTACTGTTACACGGTACGATATTTCAGGCGATGTCGTAAGCGATGGCGCGGGTGCTTGCTCGCTTCCGACATCGCCTGCTGTCTGTCACACGGCACAATGTTGGCGGTGACGCCGCGGCGATGCGGGTGGAGCCATCGCTCGGTGGGCTGGAACAACCCAGCGAGCGATCTGCAGCAATGCTGCGGTATAGGCTGGATTGCCGGTAACATCGCTATTGCGATGTTACACGGTACGATCCGGCCTAATTGCAGGAGCAACATCGCCAGATTTAACCGCGTGCAGTTAAATCTGGCGATGTAGCTCCTGCAATTTATTGCAATTGCATCATGCTGTTATACAACTTCTCTGAGTCAGCAAATTGCCAGTGAAATTGCAAGCAATATTGCAACGTGTAATGGGGATGTCACACGCGTCAATATCGCTGCTGCACATGACGTTGCAGTGACATTGACATGTGTGACAGGGCGCATCAATCAGCGATAAGTCACTGGTTGATGGTTGCCAGGTTTTAGAACCTGCTCTGAAACCTGGTGATGGTCGCCTGGTGGACATGCAGCATTGCAGCGTGTCACAGCACCGCATGGCGCTTAGTTACCAGCTTGCTTACATGGTTACCAGCGTTCTCGCTGGTACTGATCGCTGGTGGGTCTGCCTGTGTGACAACTCGCCAGCGATCAGCCTTCAATGTCGCCAGCGATGAGATCGCTGGCAACATTGATGCGTGTGACGTCCCCATAACAGTACCTTAATGGATCATGCATGTTTTGGTGTCATCTGCTCAGTCCAATCACTCAGCACAGTGATCATGCCGGGAGCACCAGAGCTGGATGCACGCCCACGTTGATCATATGAGTGATCAGAGCAACACTGAGGTGGTTGACATGGCCAGAGTTAGAAGTGAGGGTGCGCCAGCACATATGCTCATTGTTGGCAAATAGATAAATCATGAAGTAATTGCATCAAGGGCACATATTATGGGAATGTTCACATAGATCACAAAAATGATCACTTAATGACTATATATAAAAGGCAATCAAATAGAGGTAATTGTAAAACACATGGATAAAATGTTTACAAGATAATAATGAAATTCATAAGTATAATAGCAGCAATGAGAAATAAAGTGGCAATTGTGGCATATGCAATATGATACAGACCCTAAAATATATCAAAAGTAACAGTGCAGACTTATGGGACATATAAAACAGAATGTAATAGCAACCACAAAGGTGTACAGTGCACCGTATATAGATAAAAATATATACGTCAACTCATGAGTGTATTCTGCACTCTGATAGAAGTATGGTGGAAATGAAAGTGGCAAAATCTATGACAAAGACAAAGTATAAGGTCACTGAGACAAAGTGGTAAGTGTAAAAAAATTGTCATAATGAATGAGAGATTATAAAGTGTAGCACCAAGAAATCCCTTGGCACTATAAAAGAAAGTAAAATATAATAAAACAAAAAATAATGAAAGGAAAAATAAATAAAAAAAAATAAATAATGGTGCTTTAAAAAAAAAAAAAAAAAAAAAGTCCCAATATTCAACTATACATGAATGGAAATATTTTGGTGAACATTTGGTGGTGACCTGATTGAGGTGCTTGGACCAAAAGTCAGGATCAGTAGAAGAGTAAAAAAAGTCTATAAATAAATGTATGAGAGTTATACATGTAAATATTTTATACTGTGAAGCCAAGTAAAAATATATAGAAAGACATCACTCTGCCTCCTATATTTCACATGTATGATGTTAATATACAATTAAACAAAATGATATGGAGCGTTACTTTATTTTTGGTTGCCAGCCAGGTACAACTAGGCAGCTGGGGGCTGGAATCCTCAGCCGGGGAGGCCCAAATGTTCCATTCCGGCTCTGACCTGAGGTGAACTTTCCTGTGTCACAGCGGGATCCGAAACTCGCTTGTTTCGGGTCTTGTGAGTGGTGTGACCATGTCTATTTTAAAGTGAGCCTGTCAACAATTTACCGTATATACTCGTGTATAAGCCGAGTTTTTCAGCCCAAAATTTGGGCTGAAAAGTCTCCCCCTCGGCTTATACACG
Source organism: Allobates femoralis (assembly GCA_033576535.1). Classification (NCBI taxonomy): domain Eukaryota; kingdom Metazoa; phylum Chordata; class Amphibia; order Anura; family Aromobatidae; genus Allobates; species Allobates femoralis. The sequence goes on along the minus strand of JARQOC010000005.1, from coordinate 215,942,264 downwards.
AGTCAATACGGGGGGGGCTGTGTCCGGGGCTGTGGAGGCTTCAGGAGGCGGGGGGGGGGAGGCTGCTGTATGAGCGGCCCCGTCACGTGGGGCCGCTCATTAAATATGCACTGCTTTCCCCTGTCAATCAGCGGCAGGGGGAAGCGGTGCATAACTAATTAAATCCCCCCCCAAGTGCTGGCACCTGCCCCCCCTTGTAAGGGCCCCCCCCCGATGGTTATATTACCATTCCGGACTTCTGATCCGCGCCGCTCCTCGCTCCTCCTCGCTGCTCCGTCCGTCTTCTACATCTCGGATCTCCGGCCGTCGCAGGCATGTGACGTCATCGCGCGGCCGGGGATCCCGGATGTAGAAGACGGACGGACGGAGCAGCGAGGAGGAGCGAGGAGCGGCGCGGATCAGAAGTCCGGAATGGTAAGAGAAGCGGGGGGGGGCCCTTGCAAGGGGGAGCGAGTGACAGCATTTGGGGGCCGCTGTGTACCCCCAGGGGGCCGCTGTGTACCCCCAGGGGGCCGCTGTGTACCCCCAGGGGGCCGCTGGGGCACCTGCTGGGGACCCCCTGGGGGCTGTTGGTACCCCCTGGGGGCTGCTGGGTACCCCCTGGGGGCTGCTGGGGTACCTGCTGGGGACCCCCAGGGGGCTGTTGGTACCCCCTGGGGGCTGTTGGTACCCCCAGGGGGCTGTTGGCACCCCCAGGGGGCTGCTGGGTACCCCCTGGGGGCTGCTATATGTACCCCTGGGGGCCTGCTGTATACCACTGGGGCTGCTGTATACTACCACTGGGGCTGCTGGGGCTCCTGTATACTACCACTGGGGCTGCTGGGGCTCCTGTATACTACCACTGGGGCTCCTGTATACTACCACTGGGGCTCCTGTATACTACCACTGGGGCTGCTGGGGCTCCTGTATACTACCACTGGGGCTGCTGGGGAATCTGTATACTACCACTGGGGCTGCTGAGGAATCTGTATACTACCACTGGGGCTCCTGTATACTACCACTGGGGCTGCTGGGGCTCCTGTATACTACCACTGCGGCTGCTGGGGCTCCTGTATACTACCACTGCGGCTGCTGGGGCTCCTGTATACTACCACTGGGGCTGCTGGGGAATCTGTATACTACCACTGGGGCTGCTGGGGAATCTGTATACTACCACTGGGGCTCCTGTATACTACCACTGGGGCTGCTGGGGCTCCTGTATACTACCACTGGGGCTGCTGGGCTCCTGTATACTACCACTGGGGCTGCTGGGGCTCCTGTATACTACCACTGGGGCTGCTGGGGCTCCTGTATACTACCACGGGGCTGCTGTATACTACCACTGGGGCTGCTGGGGCTCCTGTATACTACCACTGGGGCTGCTGGGGCTCCTGTATACTACCACTGGGGCTGCTGCGGCTCCTGTATACTACCACTGGGGCTGCTGGGGAATCTGTATACTACCACTGGGGCTGCTGGGGAATCTGTATACTACCACTGGGGCTGCTGTATACTACCACTGGGGAGGCCTGTATACCACACTGCTGGGTCTGTATACCTGTGCTGGGGTCCACCCTCGGCTTATACACGAGTCAATAGGTTTTTCCAGATTTTTGGGGCAAAAGTAGGGGGGTCGGCTTATACACGGGTCGGCTTATACACGAGTATATACGGTATTACATCACTAAGACCTTATATACATCATTCTGGCTAACTATGTAAACCTCCCCGGGCTGACCTATATAATATATAAAACCAGCTTTAATTATACTCGCCTGCGGGGAGGTATGGTCTGGTGGGTGTCACTGGTCTTAGTCCGGCACCTCCTTTCTATGAATGCTGTCCTTTTCTCTGCTCCTTGCGGCTGACACCTCTTACGTCACCCACACCCAGACTCCTCCATTGTGCTCCTGTGCCCTCGCTCTTCTCGGTCCTGCTGAGAACGCTCAACAAGTGCGTTATATTAATAAAAGATAAATGTTTTCCCGGTCATGCCAGTGGAACTTCCTACTGCACATGCTCACAGCATCGGTCCTATTAGAATTCTAAGACCGCTTTATTAGTGTCACAAAGTGGCAGCCATCCTAATTCTGTAATGATTACCTAGCCTAGACAAAATAATTTTGATCTATAAATTAAAAGTATTTAGTGATCTATTTTTATTGACATGTTCTTTTAGTCCTTTTTCTTTATCTGGAGAACCGCTTTAAGAGTTGATCTAAAATAAGAAACAATTGTTTGCTATTAAGGTGTCCATTGCACAAGAAAATACTGCATTTCATTTACGTGAATGTTGTACTGTAAAAGGATCTATAAGCTGTTTGCTATATTTCAACATGTGACTGTTACTCATTTTAGATGTGCAAAAAATGGGTACACATCCAGATGGTATCATCTCTCTTGTGGGGAACATTTCTGCAATGAGTGCTTTGATCACTACTATAGAAGGTAAGCTGATGATGTTGATGATTATTACGCCACTGTCATTTTACTAACCAAAATTAATACATAATTTATTTTAGCCACAAAGATGGTTATGAGAAATATACTTCTTGGAAACGTATATGGACAAGTAATGGAAAAAGTGAACCAAGTCCTAAGGCGTTCATGGCTGATCAGCAGCTTCCATACTGGGTAAGATACTTTAACTTGTCTAGATAAAATGTGAATGTTATTACATTTGTTTTTTGTTAGATGAGGCAAATGGGTTTTAAGTTGAAATAATCTAATACAATTCTTCATTGGCTAAATGTGTTATGGCTTCCCCCTGCCAGAATGTACACCTAATGTACCAACTGCTGGTCCACATTGTGTCCAGTGCGAAGGTTGGTGCTGTTGAGAAGGCACCACTACTAATAAACCAATTCTTATTTTCCTAGCCTGGTGAAGAATTTAAATGGGACCTGTCATGTCCAGAAATGCTTATTTACCTGCACATATAGGGTGACCGTACAGGGACATGGCCTGATCATACCACATCTCCAGTGCTGAAATAATGTTATATATGTGTCCCTGCTATGTACTTTGTAATGAATGTGTCTGACCGTACAGGGACATGGCCTGATCATACCACATCTCCAGTGCTGAAATAATGTTATATATGTGTCCCTGCTATGTACTGTGTAATGAATGTGTCTGACCGTACAGTGACATGATCTGATCATACCACATCTCCTGAGCATGGAAGGATGCAAAGTAATATATAGTTAGCACAGGATGGGAATATAGCAGATTCTTTCTGTGAAGTAAAGCATTTCCCTACCTGTTTTTAAAAAAAATGTTTTACCTGAAAGAATCAGCTGTGATCTTGTGCTGTAATGTCTGTATACTCTTTTGCTTCCTCCCCTGCCCAGGTGATGTGGTATGATCAGACCATGTCCCTGTACAGTTTTAAACACAAATCACCGAATAGGTACTAAATATTATATTGAAAAAAACTCCCCAAAAATGGTTGCTTTTTTTTCTACCCCTTGCATCTAGCAGATGGCTGCAGATTCCCCCAGGAGGTGACACATGCGTCAAGACACCGGTGCACAGCCCTCTGCAACCCATAACATGGGGGCGGTTTGTGGCAACCAGGCGACCAGCCATGCCCGCCCGGATTGGGGGCGTTACCAATAGGCTGCTCAGACACTATATGTATCACCTGGATGTGAGTGGCAGAGGCCTAGTGGAGTCCGTGTCTGCATTCACCACCAGCCCCCTCCTTGTTAGCATGGCTGGTCGCCTGGTTGCCACAAACCGCCCCCATGTTATGGGTTGCAGAGGGCTGTGCACCGGTGTCTTGACGCATGTGTCACCTCCTGGGGGAATCTGCAGCCATCTGCTAGATGCAAGGGGTAGAAAAAAAGCGACCATTTTTGGTGAGTTTTTTTTCATGTCCCTGTACAGTCACACACATCCATTACACAGTACACAGCAGGGACACGTTTATAAGATTATCTCGGCACAGGAGATGTGGTATGGTCAGACATGGCCATTACGCAGTACATAGCAGGGACACATATATAAGATTATCTCAGCACAGGTGAGGTGGCATGATCATCATCATGTGGCAAGTTATGGGGGAACAACTTTTCGTAATAGCAGGAGAGAGTGACCTCTAAATATTTTTTTCTTCTCGCCACGACAGCACCCACATGAGAGAGGGGATCCGCCCACCAGGACAGGCAACCTACAGATAAGAAGGGGCGGTCCCCCTCGCTCCCTCAGTTTAGTTTCCTGTCCTGATGGGAACCTACAGCAAAGGCTTACCTGGGTTCATTCAGCCTCTGTGTCGGTATCTTTGAGAACGGCAGGGTCTTGAACTCCAGAAGCTGCTCGGGAAGTCCAGCTTCCGGCTCTCCCCTTGTCTGACTAGGATGTCACGATGTCAGCGTCCGGATATCCACCCTGACTCATGGGAGCGTGGTGCAGTACGTGTTGTCTGCATTCATCCAGGGTGGTCACCGATCAGGCAGCCAGGGGGCCCTGAGGTAGGTATTGGGGCTTATACTGGTTGGCTGGTGTGGTTAGTGGCACCAGCGCCTCCTGGGGGCCAGGGCTCTGTTGTGCGGGCATTTTTGCCGCCATCTTCGCGGGGATGTGGGCTGCGCCTAGTGGTAGGCGGGCCCGTGTCTCCCGGGGGTGGGGCGGGGTGTCGACGCGATGGGGCCCGGGGGCTCTGACGGGTGCGCGGGGTGGCTGCGGCCGCGTCGGTCGGCCGCCCTCTAATTACTGCGCCGGCGTCCGGGTCACGCCGGCGCCTGCGCAGTGGGACTAAGCGCTCCTGACCCGGAAGTGTAATACTGCTTCCGGGGAGGTGGCCCCAGACCAGGAAGTCTCTAGGAGACATTAAGGCGGCGGCAGCGCTGGCAGTGTACTGTTCCACATGATGTCGTCTCCTGGGTCAGGGGGGCTGCAGCAGCCTGAGGGAGATTTGCAGCCATCCAGCAAGGCTCGTGGTGGCAGTGGGAGCAGCAAGGAAGCTGGGTCCACATACAAATGTGAGCGGTCAAAGAATGGGCAGTCATCACAGGCTGGTCCTCCACCTCCTGAACTGGTCAGTACACACAGCTTCACGGGGTGAGTGTGATTCTATCCTCCTATGCTGATCTCCTCCCTTTCTGTCTCTCCTTAGGCTAAGAAAGCCAAAAAATTGAAGCATAAGGAATGCGCTTTATGTTCACAGCCCCTTCCTGAGTCGTCTGTTAAGCGTCTGTGTCAGGCCTTTATCAACCAGACATTACAGGAGGAATCCTCCATTGAGACGGCAGATATCCGTTCTATGATCCGGGAGGAGTTGTTGTCCTTCAGAGAGGTGGTTCATCCCCGTACTGCTTCTACCAAGGCTAGGAAGCCTGTTTCCCCTTGTATGTCCTCTCCAGAAGGCAGTCCGGTTAGGTCTCGTGGGGGTCTCCCAGTCCCCTTCGGTCTCTCCTGCTTCTTCTTCTTCCTCATCGGACGATGAGGGAAGGTCCTGTTTTCCCTTGGAGAGCATGGAAAACCTGGTCAAGTCTATTCTCCACACTATGGGGGTACCGGACTCTAGGGAGTCTCGTTCGGCACAGGAGATCATGTTCACAGGGCTCTCGGAAAAACGGAGACGTGCTATTCCAGTGGTTACGGCTCTCAAAGATCTGGGTTATCGTGAGTGGGATAAGCAGGACAGACGTGGCTCTCTTCCTTCTTTTTCCAAACGACGGTATCCCTTTGATGATGAAGATTTAGCTACATGGTCCAAGGTTCCAAAGGTGGATGCAGCTGTCGCCTCTACATCTAAACGTTCCACCCTACCGGTGGAGGACGCTGGTTTGCTAGCTGATCCGCTGGACCGCAAGGCCGAGATGTTACTCAAGCGGTCTTGGGAATCTTGTACAGGGGCCTTTAAACCCGCTATTTCAGCTACATGTACTGCCAGATCACTGCTGGTCTGGGTAGATCAGCTTGAGGATCAGATTAAGTCAGGGGTTCCCAGGGAGCAGTTGTTGTCTTCTCTGCCGTTAATTCGGGGGGCCTCGGCTTATCTAGCGGATGTGTCTGCTGACTCATTTCGCCTGGCGGCTAGATCAGCGGGACTGGCCAACTCGGCTCGTCGGGCCCTGTGGCTTAAGGGGTGGAAGGGGGATACTCAATCCAAATCCAAGTTGTGTACTCTTCCCCTTCCGTGGTGAGTACCTATTCGGGGCAGAATTAGATGATATTCTGGCTAAAGCAGCTGACCGTAAGAGGGGGTTCCCTAATCTGACTGTTCCATCTTATAGGAGAGCCTTCAAGAGACGTCCGTTCGGACAGAAGAGGTTGTATAGGGAGACCCGGGACCGTTGGGAACCCAAGGAGGGTAAACAACGGGGTGCCCTGTTTGGGGGGTCCTCCTTTAAACCTGGTAAAAAGTTCCATTAGATCGGATCTCCCTGTGGGTGGCAGATTATCGGTCCTTCTCCAATCGCTGGGCAGATGTCATCTCTAGTCCCTGGATTCTGCAGTTGATCAGCTCAGGTCTTACTCTGGACTTTACCCGTACTCCACCAGATTCTTTTGTACTCCCTCCCCTCCTTCTCATCATCGACTTGCCCTGGAACATGTGATTCAGTCCCTTTTGTCAAAAAATGTTCTTGTTGAGGTCCCGGTAGGTCAGGAAGGGAAGGGGTTTTACTCCCCTTTGTTCCTTGTTTCTAAACCTGATGGTCCATTTCGAACGATTATTAATTTGAAGAAGTTTAAATTCCTTCCTGGCTTTCCGGTCCTTCAAAATGGAATCTATTCATTCCACGATTAAATTGTTGTTCCCTAGATGCTTCATGGCGGTCCTGGACCTAAAAGATGCTTATTACCATCTCGCCATCCACGTCGATTACCAACAGTATCTACGGGTAGCGGTCGTCTGGGGATTGTCGGACTCGTCACTTTCAATTTGCTGCAATGCCCTTTGGTCTTTCAATGGCTCCTCGTGTCTTCACCAAAGTAATATCCGAGGTGATGGCTTATTTGCGGCAGCAGGACACGCTCATTGTGCCGTATTTGGATGACTTTTTGATAGTGGGTGGCTCCTCTGAACAGTGTCAGCGTGGAACTTGAAAGGAGCCTATTGAAGTTGTGGGGCTTTTCGGACAGTCTTATCGCCACTCTCCTTCTCAGTAGGAAGGAGGTGACGACTAGGATTTACGGTAGGGTCTGGAAGAAGTTCCTGGAGTTCCATACGGCTCCCTTTTCTCCAGTTGTGCCTATCCCTTCTATACTAGAATTCCTTCAGAAGGGTCGGGAGTTGGGTCTTTCTGTGAGTACCCTTAAGGTCCAGGTTTCCGCCTTGGGGGCTTTATATGGTTCGGATGTTGCGGGGGACAGGCGGGTCTCTCGGTTTATTGCAGCTTGTGAACGTAGTGCCCCAGTTCATATTGCTCGGGTGGCCCCGTGGGACTTGAATCTGGTCCTGGACGCCCTGATGGAGGCCCCCTTTGAACCCCTTGAGGCGGCCTCTTCGGTGCCTGGCTCTCAAGACTGCCCTGCTAGTGGCCCTCACTTTGTTAGGCGGGTAGGTGATCTGCAGGCTTTGTCTATTGATCCTCCTTTCCTGTCCATCTTTCCAGATAGGCTTGTCTTGAAACCGGATCCCTCCTACCTCCCTAAGGTCGCTTCCCGGTTTCATAGGAGTCAGGAAATTTTCCTCCCTTCCTTTTTTCCTCATCCTACTTCTCCAGAGGAACAGAGGTTCCATACGCTAGATGTCAGGAGATTAGTGTTGCACTACCTTGATAGGACCAGCGCCTCTCGGCAGAGTAGGGCTCTGTTTGTGTCCTTTTAGGGTCCCAGGAGGGGGGCGGCCGACTCTAAAAGCACGTTGTCTAGATGGATACGGGATGCCATATGCCTGGCCTACTTGATGAGGGGTCGTAGTCCTCCGGAGGGTGTACGAGCTCATTCAGCTAGGGCCATGGCTGCTTCTCGGGCTGAACGCGCTGCTGTCTCCATTGACGCAATATGTAAGGCTTCAACTTGGTCTTCCCCTTCTACCTTTTACAACCACTATCGCCTGAATTTGTCTTCTGACTCTGACTTGGCTTTCGGGAGATCGGTCCTCAGCACTGTGGTCTCACCCTAGTCTTGCTCTCTGCAATTCTCTCATGTGGGTGCTGTCATGGCGAGAAGAAAAGACATGATTGCTTACCGGTAATTGTGTTTTATGGAGTCCACGACAGCACCCACTCACTTCCCTCCCTCTTCTTTTTTTGGCACGTTTGAGTTTTTTGTGCTTTGTTCCACTGACCTCATAAGAGGGTTGTTGGGTTTGGGTTGCTGTTTTCCTGTCTGTGATATTTTCTGCTTGTCTTAACTATGCGGTTCCTCTCATGCTCTGTAACACAATAGAGGGAGCGAGGGGGACCGCCCCTTTTTATCTGTAGGTTTCCTGTCCTGGTGGGCAGATCCTCTCTCTCATGTGGGTGCTGTCGTGGACTCTATAAAACACAATTACCGGTAAGTAATCATGTCTATTGGGGTGGCTCAGTGTTTAGCACTGAAGACTTGCAGCACTGGGGTCCTGGGTTCAGTTCGCACCAAGGACAACATCTGTAAGGAGTTTGTATGTTCTCACCGTGTTTGCGTGGGTTTCTTCCGGGCACTCCAATTTCCTTCCACATTTCAAAGACCTACTAAGAGGGTATTTAGATTGTGAGCCCCAAGAGGGACAGTGTTGCAAAAAATCACTATGCACTAAAGCACTATGGAATTTAAGAGCGCTGTATAAATGAATAAATATTATATTATTATTGCATCTGTTTTCCAGAGAAAGTCATAGTTCCGTTTAAGATGATCAAGCTCTTCTCAATAGATGCAAAACCTCAGTGCAAAAATTCCGCACAGTAATCACACAATAAGCTCTCTGTTATACTAAAATTATTTTTTAGCAAGTGCTATCAAAAAGTGTCAAAAACAGGGCTATTGGTCTGTACGTTTTTTGCAAACCATATACTACAAGCTGCCTCACCTTGTCACGGTTGCCCTGACTGAGGCAGTCCCTAGCTGATGTATGCAATTAAAACCTGCTTGTGTGTGAACATGCCTCAATACAGGCTCCAGCCAGGACTCCACTCTGTATTGAGGTAGAGTATGTTCACACACAAGCAGGTTTTAATTGCATACATCAGCTAGGGACTGCCTCGGTCAGGGCAACCGTGACGAGGTGAGGCAGCTTGTAGTATATTTTTTTGCAAAAAACGTAAAGACCAATAACCCTGTTTTTGACACTTTTTGATAGCACTTGCTAAAAAATATTTTTATTATAACAGAGAGCTTTCTTTTTCGCTCCATTGGGAGACCCAGACATTGGGTGTATAGCTTCCGCCTCAGGAGGACACACAAAGTATTACACTGAAAAGTGTAACTCCTCCCCTACTGCCTATACACCCCCTCCAGGAGGAATCCCATCAGTTCTTAGCTTTGTGTTGAAGGAGGCACACTCTCCACTCATGCACTCTCTCTTTAGTCTTACTCAGTCTCCCTGGAGAGTGTCTGATGGAAGAAAAGCGGATCCATATGTATCCCCAGCATGTCTCCTTCCTCACCCTCGGGCAGAGGCGGTTGAGGTACCCATGGGGTACAACGGGCTGGAGCCCTCATGCTGTTTTTTCCTTCTCCATCCCTTGGGGGCTCTGGAAAAGTGGGATCGTCACAGGCTTCCATACTGTCTGGAGCTCTAGCTCCATCCACAGCCCCTCATGGATCTGCTGGCCGGAGTTGTTACACCCAGGGATCGGGCCCTGCACCGATAAGGTACTCTGTGTGGAGGTTACACTGCAGCTGCAGTCTGGCCTCCGGTTCCGTCTAACTGGGGGTATTCACTGTGCGGGCTCCTCAGCTACCTGGTCTCAGGAGGCATCCTTCACTCAGGATGCGCTCCCTCCAGCTTCTGCCTGACAGGCATCTGGGGCTTCGGGAGCAACAGTCATCCGTTTGCCCCAGAACGCGGGAGTTCCAGATTTCTGGTCCTCCCGCGGGCCTCAGCGCGGCAGGACCTAAGCGTTTTGGCGAGGTCCGGGTGTTTTTTCACACTCGCCCGGACCTCGCGCCGACCCCGCGCCTTTCGCGGCACGGGGTTTCTACTTTAGGCCGCGGCTTCGGCCTATTGTGAAGCTGCCGCATATTGCCGGACACGTCATGGGGGCGGGACAGTGGCTCCTGGCGCCTCTCGCTCTCTGTGACAGCCACTGCGCGCCTTTTTCTGAACTGGACCGCCCTCCTCACAAGCAGCAGCGGCCATTTTCAGGAGGGCTCTCAGAGCACTGTTGATTACAGTGCTTATCCCTCCATTTCAGGGGACCCCCGGTCAGTCACTGTAAAGGTCCCCCCCCGACTCTCGCTGCTGGCCTCTTTAGCGTGTCATCCCCTCATGGGGCATAAACCCCAGAAATAGTCTGGGGGTATCCTCTCTCCACGGCCCCAAACGGTCACGGAGAGCCATCTCTGCCTCTCCTCATTTCACCGGGACCCATACAGTGGATCTCGGCTTGATGGATCGGCTACATTTGTAGGTCTCTAGTCGAGCCCTCTAAGGAAGATCCCTTAGTGGATTTCTTACAGTTAACTCCGTGTTGGACCTATCGGCCTCCGCCACGGAGGCTGCGCTCTCGGAAGAACTGTCTTAGTCTCTTCCTCCGTCCAAGTCACACGGCCTGTTCTGTTTGATCACTCTAATTTCGGATCAACTATGCAGGCGCCCAGGGCTTGCCCGGATAAACGTTTCACTAGAAAACAGTCGGTGTCTCGTTATCCTTTCCCTTCAGACGTGGTAAAGGCTGGGTAGGTCTCGCCTAAGGCGGACACAAATGTCTCTAGCCTGTCTGCCAATTCTGTCATGTCAGTTGCAGGTGGATCCTTCTCTAAGGACTCCTCTGACCCTTAATTTGAGCTCCTGCAAAGGTCATTTACGAAGCTACAGGAGCCTCGTTTGTCCCTGCTTTTGCGGCAGGGTGGGCTTTGCAGGCAGTTTCTGCCTGCTTGGCGGAGCTCGACGTAGTAGCGCATGATGTTCCTGAGGTGACTACCTTATCGTTTCTGACCGCCGCATTCGCAGATTTTGCAGGACGGCGGTCGTAGGATCTGCTACCTGCTCCCCTTTTTTGCTCCCCAGATCGTGGTGGCTGCGGGATTGAAAAGCTGACGCCCTTTATAGGAGCCGTGGTCTATTGATAAGCACTGCTGCCTACCAATGCAAAGGTGCCCGTTCGAGCCCCGCTGCAAACCCTTTCTCGGGGAACGGGCTTTTAGGGGGTAAAGGAATCTATAGGTGGAGATTCCACCTCCTTGCCTCTAAGGTGCAGAAGTCTGGACAGCGTCCAGTGCGTGCCAGATTTCGGGCCTTTCGTCCCCCTTCTAGCCCTCCTCCTCTTCTCTGCCTGTTCGGGCTAGGATCATATGGGCGGGTCGGTCTATGTCAGCCGGAGCCTCGGCCTCCCAGGCAACCTCCACATGTCTCGCCGCCATTCCCAGCAGCAATCTCTGTCGGTGGCAGGCTCTTCCGGTTTTGAGTCATCTGGCACAGCCATTTCCAAGACCGGTGGGTGGTAGATATCTTTCCCCTCGGCTACAGGATAGATCCATCATCGCGCCCTCCGACTCGCTTCTGTCTTTCCTCGTTCCTGCCGGCTAGGGCTTCGGCCTTTCATCTCTGAACGCCCTGTATCAGGACGGGGTCGTGATTCAGGTCCCTGACCTGGAACTCCTCCAGGGATTCTGTTCAAACCTCTTCACGGTTTCTAAGAAGGACTATTTGGTAGGGCCGGTTTTGGATCTCATGCTGCTCAACCGGCTCGTGAGAGTCAAGACTTTCAGGATGGAATCTCTTCGGCACATGATTGCCTCACTATAGCAGGGGAACTACCTAGACTCAGTGGATGCTCGTCCCTTGGCTCCTGCTCCTCAGCGTCGACTGAGGTTCGCGGTGGGGGGAGGAGCGCTTTCAGTTTGTGGCTCTGCCCTTCGGCCTAGCCTCAGCTCCCAGAGTCTTCTCCAAGATGAAGGCAGCAATGATGGCCGTTCTGCATTCCCAGGGCCATGCAGTATCCCCATACTTGGACGTCCTGCTGGTCAGAGCTCTCTACGGAGCAGTATCATCTCAGTCTTTCGATAACTCCCGACTCTCGGCAACATTTCGGGTGGCTGATCGACGGCCCAAAGTCCTCGCTCCTGCCTGCGCAGACGCTACCGTATCTGGGCATGGACTTTCTCTCCGCTCCATCTCTGGTCATACTGCCTTTAAGCAAGCAAATGTTGATTCTAGAGGAAATCCGATTCCTTCTTCATTCGGGTTCAGTCTCCATCAGTCGTCTGATGCACGTTCTGGGAAAGATGGTACCTGCCATAGCAGCAGTACCGTTTGCGCAATTTCACCTGCGTCCGCTGCAGGTGCAGGTCCTCCGCGGTGGGGACAAGACTCCGTCATCTGTCGTCAGGCACATCTCGCTGTCTGTCAGCGTAGGAATTGCTCCTCTGGTGACTGCTTGACATGTCGCTGTCGCGAGGGAGATGCCTGCTGCCTCCCTCTTGGTTAGTAGTATCCACGGACGCCAGCCTCCTCAGTTGGGGTGCCGTGTTTCTCCACCACAGGGATCAATACACCTGGTCGGGGCAGGAATCCATTCTACTGGTCAACGTCCTGCAGATTCGGGCCATTTACTTGGCTTCTCTGGTTTTTCGGAGGATGCCTGGTGGGGAATCTTATTCGGAGTCAGTCCGTCTTCGCGACCGCGGTCGCTTATGTTGATCACCAGGGAGGCTCTCGAAGTTCTCCGGAATTGTCTGAGGTCCACCAAATCCTTCGGTGGGTCGAGGACACCGACTAGTCCATCTCGACGGACAATTGGAGGGCCGACTACCTATGTCGGTAAGGTATGGACGCGGGCGAATGTGCACTCCACCCCGACGTCTTTCTACATCCGCGACAGATGGGGCTCCCAGACGTGGATCTGATGGCTTCTCGGTGGAACCACATGGTTCCGGTGTTCATGTCTCTCTATCGAGACCACAAGGATATGGAGGCGGACGCTCTGGTCCAGGACTGGTCCCAGTTTCGCCTCCCCTACGTATTTCCTCCATTGCCACAGGGTTCTACGGAAACTCAGAACAGAAGCCCTGCTCATCGCCCCAGACTGGCCCAGGGGGCCTGGTGTCCGGACTGTTACAGCTGTCGACGGGAGATCCGTGGAAGCTCCCGACCCGGCCAGACCTTTTATCACAAGGTCCGTTCTTCCTCCACAATTCCGCGTCCCTCAGCCTGGCTTTGTGGCACTTGAAGACTGGTTGCTGACATTTTGTGGCTTCTCTTCGGAAGTCGCCGCAACCATGAGATGAGCCTGAAAACCTGCATCGGCAAAGATTTATAGAAGCGTCTTGAAGACCTTTTTTCCTGGTGCTGTCTCAATGGAAAGTCTCCTTGGCCTTTCTCTCTCCCAACCCTCCTTGACTTCTTTCAATCAGGGTTACGTAAGGGCTTGGCCCTCAGCTCCCTCAAAGGACAGATTTCCGCACTCTGTGCTATTCAACAGACGTCTGGCTAACCTTCCTCAGGTGGCGACGTTTGTGCAGGGGACAATTCACATCATTCCCCCCTGCAGACATCCTTTGGGATCCCTGGGACCTTAATTTGGTCCTTGCGGCATTACAAAAGCCGCCTTTCAATCCTCAGAGGGAGGTCTCTCCAGACTCTCTCTCGCTCTCTCTCAGAAAGTTGCCTTTCCTGTGGCCTTTTCCCCTCTGGGGAGGGTTTCAGAGCTGGCAGCCATGTCTTGCAAATCTCCATTCCTAGTTATTCACCTGGATTAAGTGGTGCTCCGGCCTGTGGCGGAGTTCTTACCTAAGGTGCTTTCTCCGATTCACCTGAACCAAGACATTGCCCTACCGGCCTTTTGTCCGAATTCTGGTCTCCAGTGTGAGAAGTCTCTCCATACTTTGGACCGGGTCAGGGCTGTCAGGATTTATGTCTCCTACACGGCTTTTTTTCGCCGTGCGGATGCCTTGTTCGTTCTTACGACAAGTCAGAAGAAAGGTGAGCCGGCCTCCAAGTCTCCTTGGCCCGGTGGATCAAAGCGCCTATCCAGGAAGCTTACCTTTCCTCTGGTACGCCTTTGCCTGCGGGTATTAAGGCGCATTCCACAAGAGCTGTGGGTGCCTCGTGGGCCTTACGTCATCTGGCCACGGCACAACAGCTGTGTCAGGCGGCCACTTGGTCCAGCCTACACACCTTTACAAAACTTTATCAGGTTCTTGCGTTTGCTTCGGCAGATGCTACTGTGGGCAGACGGATCCTTCAGGCGGCGGTCGCTCACCTTTGATGTTGCTGCCATGCTTGGGTCTTTTCCCACCCAGGGATAGCTTTTGGACATTCCAATGTCTGGGTCTCCCAATGGAGCGAAAAAGAGAATTTTGTTTACTTACCGTAAATTCTTTTTCTTCTAGCTCCTAATTGGGAGACCCAGCACCCTCCCTGTTGCCTTGTGGACTTTGTTCTCCTGTTTAAGTGGCTGATGTTTCATGTCGCTTTTTTGGCTTTGTGGGCCGATAATTCTTAGCCGGACCTTTCGGTCTTGGTGTGGATTATTTTCCTCCTTCCTGCTTGTGCACCGAATTGATGGGATTCCTCCTGGAGGGGGTGTATAGGCAGTAGGGGAGGAGTTACACTTTTCAGTGTAATACTTTGTGTGTCCTCCGGAGGCGGAAGCTATACACCCAATGTCTGGGTCTCCCAATTAGGAGCTAGAAGAAAAAGAATTTACAGTAAGTAAACAAAATGTGTGATTCCTGTGTGGAATTTTTGCACTGAGGCTTTGCAGTTTCTTGGTGGGGTTGAATGCGGTTACTAACTGCATTCATCAGTGTGCACTACTCATTATGGTCTTCTCAATAGATGTTCAAAGTCCCCTTCACCACCTTGGCGATTTTTCAAGAGCCATAAGTTTATTTTTCCATCAATATAGCCGTATGAGCGCTTGTAGGACTTGTAGTTTTGAATGTCATTCATTTTACTATACTTGAAGCTGTGATCGTTCAGTTGCGTGTGCTACATAGAGAATCAGCACTGTATAGCAGAAATCCTAATCTCATGTGAATGCAAGCTCGCAGGTCCTGGGGATTTACTCAAGTAATATCAATTTAGAGTATTAAGTATTCCTCACTGGTTATCTGTCTGTTGAGAGAGTCAGCAGCCTGAGGACAAAACTGGCAATTTAAGCTTAGATTTAAAAAAAAACAAAAAACTACCTATTAGGGAGCGCCTACGGTCCCTGGATTCTTTAGAGGATGGTCTTGCAAATTATATAGAT
This sequence comes from Allobates femoralis, assembly GCA_033576535.1. Classification (NCBI taxonomy): domain Eukaryota; kingdom Metazoa; phylum Chordata; class Amphibia; order Anura; family Aromobatidae; genus Allobates; species Allobates femoralis. Next base: position 215,926,995 of record JARQOC010000005.1, on the reverse strand, counting down.
TCTTATAAAATAAAAAAATAAAAAAATTGACATAGCTACTGTGAGTCAGCACTCATTGAATGTGTTTGGGTACACTCGATTGGCAGCTAGATTAACTCACACAACAATGGTTTGTATATTAATAGTCCATTTGGCTTTGTATCACACACAAACCACTTTATGCAAAGAATGCATCACAGAACCCAACATACAGTCCTTTATCTTCAGCGGGTACGCCTGCACGCTTTCCAGAAATGTAAATGACCTATTAGTCTATTTCAACTGCACAGTTTATTCTCTGACCACTGTCAGTACAAATAATAAATCCCCATTTCTATGCGGTTAGCTGCTCAGTAGCTCAGTAGGGTTCAGACTGGCTCCAGCCAGTCTTGTTGTCCACGGAGTCACTACTGGGATCCCTAGTCAGGTACCTGTACTTGCTCTGTATCGGCCCTGTGGCTAGCTCTGTAGCTCTGGTCGCTTCCTGGACTCTCAGGAGCTTCAGCCAACTCCAGATTCACACATGAGCTAGCCACCGTGTGCCCAAACAGGAGGTCTGCATGATCTGTCTGACATCAGAGATCATGTGACACCACAGCAGTCTCACTATATTGCACAAGACACCCCTATGTGGTTAGCCAGACCCGCCCAACTATTTCTGGCTAACCTATAATATGCAGTCCTTAATACTATAGCAGATTTGTGGAACAACAAGTCCCAGCAAAGCATCCTTGATTTTACATCGCAGCAAACCTCCACCTATTCAAAATCCACTGGTCATTTACAACATTGCTGGTCAATATTTTACACTAACGAATCATAATGTACTGCCCGCTCACCATCCCTGAGATCCTTGGGAGCTCAGGCCACGGAGTATTCTTGAAGGTGCCAAGCAAGCAGAGTATGAACCATAGTGCCCTTTTCAAAATATTTCTGCTTCGTAAAAAGGAACAGCTTCTGCACCTCACGATTGGAAAGTTCTTCAGCTTATCTCTGATGGCCAACTGCTTCCTAAGCATCCCAGTTGACTATCGTCTAATCTGCACTCCAAACACTTAAGTTGAGAAGTAAGAGTAAAGCAGAGTTGACTTAAATTTTTATTAGTCTGGCCCCTTCCCCAATACAGCAACCCCCTCATCACTTCATTGTCAGTGTAGCTGAAGAGGAAACAGAGCCAGAATTTAGCTGACAGTATTTACACATGTGCTGACACAGGGAGTTCCTAATGTTAGGGTCTTTAAAGTGAACCGGTCAGGTCCCCTATGCTGTGCAACAGAACAGCATTCACATCTCTATGACTAAAATTCCCACCTATCCTACCCTGTCTATTAATATTCACTTGCCTCAATTAAAAAAAAAAAAAAAAAATTTTTTTTTACTGTATAAGCTCCTCCTTTTTCTGTGCTAATTAGGTTTTTGACTAGTCAATACATACGAGATTTCTAAGATCTGGCGATGACGTTGTCTTGTGGAAATACGTTCTCACGCCCACATGGGCTGACTTTCTTGTTATACAGATGTGAGTGTTGCTGGTTTGGAGGGAGTATAGGACCTGGGGGTTTCCTTCAAACCAAGAATTCATACTTGAGTTGAGGGTGTTTTGATTTTAAGTTTATGATCACCATGGTGTAATAAGAACAAGTTATAGATCCGACCTCTGCTCTTTCTAACATTCTAAGAGCTAGAATATTGGCAAAAATCATCAATGCTTGTGTGAGGGTGATCAACTTTCCCAAGATAAAATAGTTTGCTCGAATTATCGATCTAAATTCTATTGAAAGATGAGTCAAGTTTCGGTGGGAGAAGTCCCCCCTATACCGAGAGTCTGACAATTGAATATTAAAATCTCTGCCTACCAATAGGGCTGCTGGTTTGTAGATTTTGGAGGAGGGAGAAAATTCTGTGAACAAATGGTATTTGGACAGAATTTGGTGCGTATATATTAAATAAAACTATTTGTTTCCCTTGCATGGAGATCTCTCGTACTAAATTTCTACCCACCTCCCCCAAATCAAGAAAACTATTAATAGTTTGAATTGGGCACAATGATTTAAATGGCTGCCCCAGGCCCCCCCCACCCACACACACACACACACACCTTTTTCCTGGTATTGTATGCTGTAAAGGCAGATGGAAATGGTGAGCCGCATATCGGAATGTCCCCAAACTCTCAAAGTGCGTCTCCTGAAGGAAAGGAGGGTAATCCCCTCTAGGACACCAGTTTTTGTAGAGTTAGTTTCCTTTTTCTGTGGAGTTGAGTTCATGCACATTAAGAGAAACTAGGCAGATCATTATAAATGGAAAATAGAGAATCGCCGTCATTATTTATACTCCCTAGGAGGCTGGAGTAACGCCACTGTATGACTTGCGCAAGGATCGCACCAAAGTGCACTTAACTGGCCGTAGCTCTCCTGTCCGGACAGTGTGATGCAATCCTTGCACGAGTTATACGGTAGTGTGACTCTAGGCGTATACGAATACTTTTGTATCCTTCCTTTTCATTGCCAAACTCCCGCCTGCACCTTCTACCCACCTGATGCCCCAGGGCTGGGGGATCCTCAGGTGGCAGAGTATAGCCTCAGTCTGGTAACCTCAGTGGAGGTATTTTCAGATCCTCATTGAATGAAAGCAAATTCTCCAGTCTTGAAGACTCGACATCTCCATGTGCTGTCAGAACAAACCGGAATCTTAAGCAATGGGTTAAAGTGTCATCTTGGCACCAATGATGGAATGGAAGATCTGGATTGTTGCCTTCAGATTCTCCCAGCCATCCAGTTCGGGTAGGTCTTGCAGCTTAATGTTACATCTCCTACCCCTATTGTCCAAATCTTCCATGTGAATGTGCAAGTCCCACATTGTGCCATTTAATGTGTAACCGTCTGCTACAGTTTCGCCAAATAGGATCTGGTGACGTTATGGTCCCCCCCTCCAAAGTGTCCAACCAAAGTGATCCGCTAGACATGTAGATCCTGTCTTACACATGTATTTTTTTTTTTTTTAAATCAGATAAGTTTTTATTAATTAAATAGATTCCACACAGGATTACACAAATGCATCAAGACAACATGTCTCGTTTTCACATGAATAATTGAACTACAGTCCCAAACCCCACCCTCCCTTTCCCCCCCCCTAACCCCGCACCCCCCCGACAGCTAGCACATTACACAACAGCTCATGGTGTTATTTAGTGAAGTAATCGTCAATAAGGCATATCAATTATCCCGCATTTCGGAACAATTTGCTCACATCACAGCTTAATGTCATACTTCCTCTTCTCATCTGTAATTTATCCAGGGTAACCACATTTTCTCAAACATTGCTATTTTTTTCTCTTTTCCCATAGATACCCTTTTCCATATACAGTAGGTTATCCACCTGTTTCTCAAATTCCTCTCTGCTTGGGGGAACATCTCGTATCCAGAATTTTGCAATCAGTTTCCTTGCTACAAAGAGCAATTTTGCAATCCATTATTTTAAATGCATTTTCAATTTTCACCTCCTCCACATATCCCAACAAACAAACCACCGGTTCTCTAGGTATTGCACACCCATACACTCTTTCTATTCGGTTAATGACTGCCGCCCAATATGTGGATAGTCTAGGGCAGGACCACATCACATGGAAAATTCCCGCATTATCTCCTCTGCATCTCGGACATTCAGAATCAGTCCTCAGACCTGCTCTGTGCATAACCATTGGCGAGCGATACACTCTGTGTACCACGTAGAGATGCGAGAGCCTGGCTGATTCACATATAGACAACTTAGGTATGTATTCCAGTATACTAGTCCACCTATCATCCGGTATGTGTCCCATTTCCTCTTCCCATTTCGAACGTGCCTTTATAGGAAATGAAAGGAGGAATGTATGTAGTAGATCTCTATATATGCACGATATCACTCCAGTCGAGAGTCCCTCATGGCAAATATAATCTAAGACAATATCATCCTGTATTTGTAAGGTACTGGTCTCACCCTGTTTACTGACTGCATGGTGCATCTGTAAATACTGAAGCCAACCCGAGTCTGGGAGTCCAAATTCCAATCTGAGTTGTTGAAAGGTCTTTAATCCTTGTCTATTTATAATTTGATGCATGTATACAATGCCTCTATTTTCCCACTCCGTAAGTCGTCCCATTTTGATCAGTTCTGGAAGGTTCCCATTGTCCCATATGGGAGTGTATTTGGTCAAATTTGTCACTCCTCTCAGTTGTTTAATTTTTGTCCATACCTTATGTATAAGGTCAAATGTAGGGGATGTCTTTCCCAGTATTCCTACAGACCCGTCCTCAAGTCCATCTGTCAAAGGGGATCTACCCAAATTATTTTACCCAATATTTTCGTACCGTGGCTGTTCCTTGATTTACTTGCCATCCCCTCAAGTGCTGACTTTGGGCTGCCAAAAAATAAATCCCAGCATGAGGTAACGCTAGTCCCCCATCATCTTTTGGCCTTTGCAATGTTTCTAGCCGAATCCTAGGCTGCCTCTTTCCCCAGATCAGTTCCCGGAATATGGCATTAATAGGCTTAAGTCTGCGTTGAGGGATCCACAGGGGTGAATTGTGCATTATATATAGTAGTTTGGGCATCAAGATCATCTTGATCAAGTTGACTCTCCCCACCACGGATAAACACAGCTTATTCCAGGCAGTAACCTTACGCCTCAGCACTGTCAGTAACGGGGCAAGGTTCAATTGCAAATAATCCGTGATGGGCAAAGAGACCCAAATGCCCAAATACTTAAACTGCTCCACCCTACTCAATCCTCCCGATTCCACTTCCTCTTCTGTGTCTGTCTCTTCTTTGTCTACTTTAAATAAACTTGACTTAGTCCAATTAATATTAAGTCCCGAGAGCACCCCAAAACCCTCAATGGTCTGCATGGCATGGTTCAACGATGCCCCACTATCCTCCAGAAACAGCAGAATGTCATCCGCGTATAACGCGACTTTTTCCTCATTTTCCCCGTATTTAAATCCCTTGATGTCACTGGAGTTTCTTATGGTAGCAGCTAGTGGCTCCACAGCGATGGCAAAGAGCAGGGGCGATAGCGGGCATCCCTGTCTGGTACCTCTCTGTAGGTCTATCTTTTTAGAGACGGCCCCATTGACTCTAATTTTGGCAGTAGGTTGGGCATACAAGAGTTTTATCCATGACGTAAATTGCGGACCAAATCCCATATACTGTAGCACCCTCCACAGGTACCTCCACTCCACACTGTCAAAGGCCTTGCGAGCATCAAGCGATGCTATCGCTCTTCTACCCATATTGTCCGACGGCAGCTGCAGATTCAGAAATAATCTTCTTAAGTTAGTCGCAGTGGATCTATTAGGCATAAAGCCGGCCTGATCTGGGTGTATTAAGGTTGATATCACCTTTGTTAAACGGTTTGACAGTATTTTGCTAGAATTTTCACATCTGCCGTCAGCAATGAAATAGGTCGGTATGACTCTGGGCTCGCAAGGTCTTTACCTTCCTTAGGGATCACAACTGTAGTCGCCTCTCTCATGGATGTTGGTAGTACCCCCTGTTTCTTAGCCTCCACATAAACCTCCAGTAATCTGGGTAAAAGAATTTCTTCTAGTCTCTTATAGACTTCCGCCGGGAGTCCATCAGACCCCGGGGCTTTTTTACACATGTATTTTTAGTGCTGCAAATTTTTTTCTTACTTCTGCTATCAGGATGTTAAAGTCCTTCTTAAAAAGTAAACGGTCTAGGTACAGTTAGGGCCAGAAATATTTGGACAGTGACACAATTTTCGCGAGTTGGGCTCTGCATGCCACCACATTGGATTTGAAATGAAACCTCTACAACAGAATTCAAGTGCAGATTGTAACGTTTAATTTGAAGGGTTGAACAAAATTATCTGATAGAAAATGTAGGAATTGTACACATTTCTCTACAAACACTCCACATTTTAGGAGGTCAAAAGTAATTGGACAAATAAACATAACCCAAACAAAATATTTTTATTTTCAATATTTTGTTGCGAATCCTTTGGAGGCAATCACTGCCTTAAGTCTGGAACCCATGGACATCACCAAACGCTGGGTTTCCTCCTTCTTAATGCTTTGCCAGGCCTTTACAGCCGTAGCCTTCAGGTCTTGCTTGTTTGTGGGTCTTTCCGTCTTAAGTCTGGATTTCAGCAAGTGAAATGCATGCTCAATTGGGTTAAGATCTGGTGATTGACTTGGCCATTGCAGAATGTTCCACTTTTTTGCACTCATGAACTCCTGGGTAGCTTTGGCTGTATGCTTGGGGTCATTGTCCATCTATACTATGAAGCGCCGTCCAATCAACTTTGCAGCATTTGGCTGAATCTGGGCTGAAAGTATATCCCGGTACACTTCAGAATTCATCCGGCTACTCTTGTCTGCTGTTATGTCATCAATAAACACAAGTGACCCAGTGCCATTGAAAGCCATGCATGCCCATGCCATCACGTTGCCTCCACCATGTTTTACAGAGGATGTGGTGTGCCTTGGATCATGTGCCGTTCCCTTTCTTCTCCAAACCTTTTTCTTCCCATCATTCTGGCACAGGTTGATCTTTGTATCATCTGTCCATAGAATACTTTTCCAGAACTGAGCTGGCTTCTTGAGGTGTTTTTCAGCAAATTTAACTCTGGCCTGTCTATTTTTGGAATTGATGAATGGTTTGCATCTAGATGTGAACCCTTTGTATTTACTGTCATGAAGTCTTCTCTTTACTGTTGACTTAGAGACAGATACACCTACTTCACTGAGAGTGTTCTGGACTTCAGTTGATGTTGTGAACGGGTTCTTCTTCACCAAATAAAGTATGCGGCGATCATCCACCACTGTTGTCATCCGTGGATGCCCAGGCCTTTTTGAGTTCCCAAGCTCACCAGTCAATTCCTTTTTTCTCAGAATGTACCCAACTGTTGATTTTGCTACTCCAAGCATGTCTGCTATCTCTCTGATGGATTTTTTCTTTTTTTTTCAGCCTCAGGATGTTCTGCTTCATCTCAATTGAGAGTTCCTTTGACCGCATGTTGTCTGGTCACAGCAACAGCTTCCAAATGCAAAACCACACACCTGGAATCCACCCCTGACCTTTTAACTACTTAATTGATTACAGGTTAACGAGGGAGACGCCTTCAGAGTTAATTGCAGCCCTTAGAGTCCATTGTCCAATTACTTTTGGTCCCTTGAAAAAGAGGAGGCTATACATTACAGAGCTATGATTCCTAAACCCTTTCTCCGATTTGGATGTGGAAACTCTTATATTGCAGCTGGGAGTGTGCACTTTCAGCCATATTATATATATAATTGTATTTCTGAACATGTTTTTGTAAACAGCTAAAATAACAAAACTTGTGTCACTGTCCAAATATTTCTGGCCCTAACTGTATTTCCCCCATGAGGTAGCAGAGGGCAAGGGATGCTGACCACTCCATTCATCCTCAGATTTTGCAGGGGATGAGGACCAGCAATTTGCCCCCAATAAATTGGTACTGGGAGGAAAGTCGCCCACGTCTGCCCTTCCTGTCGTCTTGAAGTTCCTATTTACTGTATTGATGTCTGGAGCATGACTTTTTTAGGCCTTGAGGGAGGCTGAGCTTGTGACCCATTGCCTAGAAAATGAATGGCATCTGTGGAGTGTGGTGTAGCAGGCTCTGAACTACTTCAAGACTGGTGCAGACAGCTTCACCCTGGAGGCAAGATTCTGCATCCCCTTCCTTGGGACACCACCGACTCCTGAGAGTCCTCCAATGCCTGTTCATCAGGTGATCTAGCCGAGTCTTCTCAGGAGTTATAGCCGAAAGACGACTGCGAGGCCGTCATTGTTGAACTCCAAGATGGAACCAAGGTGCAGAAAAATGACAAGTGCTGTAAATAAAATATTCGGTTGTAAATTAGCACAAGGGTAATTGTTTGCAAAAGGGCTGAAGAAAGGTACAATAGCGAGTGTCTGCAGTGAACCGTGAAGCAAGATTGTTGCTGTATTTCAGCTAATGGGAGTTGGTGATTTTTGGCAAGATTTGTAAAGTCCTCTGCTGAGAAATACAGGTGGATACTTATCCATCAGGGAGGTGTCTGGTACCTTAACATTTATTTTGCTGCAGGACGACAACCCCAAACATACAGCCAATGTCATTAAAGATGGTCTTCAGTGTGAAGAAGAACAAGAATTCCTTGGAGTAATGATATGGCCCCCAAAGAGCCCTGATCTCAATGTCATTGAGTTTGTCTGAGATTATATACATAGACAGCCTAAGGCTGGCTTCAGACTTGCAGATGCATCTGCAGCGTTTTGCAGATGCATCTGCATGCAGACCGCGGCCCCTAAGTTTATAATGGAGCGCACGGCGGTCTGCAGATGCTTGCAGACCGCCGTGCGCACCCATTCACTCCTATATGTGATCTGTGCGCAGGCGGATGCCTGCGTACAGATCACACACTCTCGTCCGCACCAGGGACGCGACATCTCGCGTCCATGGTGCGGGCGGGAGTGGGTGATCTGTACGCAGGCATCTGCCTGCGCACAGATCACATATAGGAGTGAATGGGTGCGCACGGCGGTCTGCAAGCATCTGCAGACCGCCGTGCGCTCCATTATAAACATAGGGGCTGCGGTCTGCATGCAGATGCTTGCAGATGCATCTGCAAAACGCTGTAGATGCATCTGCAAGTCTGAAGGCTGCAATTCCTTCTATGTGCTGATGCTGCTTTTTAGGTGCAGAATTTTTGTAGAGCAAATAAACTACACCCTGTGTCTAAAAACGCACCACAAAATGCATGCAATGTTGGTGCAATGTTGGTGCTATGTTGGTGCAGTTTGTGGTCATGTGTTTCTTCACTGTCACTGACTGGGAGGGCTGAAAAACGCTGCTAAAACGTCCCAACAATTGACCTGCTCATTCTTTTGTCTTGACCACAAACTCAACCTAAACTGCAAGGAAGAAAAAAAAAAAAGCATCACTGGTACAGCACTTCAGAATTCTCATAGACTTTGCTGGAAGAAGGATACACATGTAGTATTGTGACAAAAGAGAACAAAAAATGCAGTAAAAACACAGCATCAGTACAAGCCCTTATATCCACAAAATTATCTGTGGTTAGTCCTCCAAAATGTATTTAATGCCTCATTGCTTAGTTTACTGAAAAATGACGTGCCAGTGTACCTAGAAGAATGGATGCTTTTATTCTGTTTTGAAGGCAATGGGTGGTGACATCAAATATTGATTTAGTCTATATTTCTCGTTGTATTTAATTCTCTTTACTCTAATTTATAAAAATAATGTAACTTCTATTTAAAAAAAAAAATAAAATATATATATATATATATATATATACCGTATACCGTATTTTTCGCTTTATAAGACGCACCTGATTATAAGACGCACCCCCAAATTTGGTGAAGAAAAAGAGAAAAAAATATTTTTTAATGTTAAATGGGGTCCGTGTTATAATGCCAGTGTCCGTCTTACAAATCATATAGGACACATGTCCCTCATAGCACCCTCATCTTGATACATTGTTCCTCATCCTGGGATATAACCCCCTTGTGCTGGCTCACGTCCCCCAGTGATGGCACACATCCCTATTGATGGCACACCTCCCCCAGTGCTGGCACACTTTCCCCAGTGCCTGCACTCACCCCCCTGTGCTGGCACACTTGCCCCAGTGCAGGCGGAATTGCCCCTGTGCCTGCACCACCCCCAAGTGCAGGCACACTTGCCCCTGTGCCTGCACTCAGCCCCCAGTGCAGGCACACTTGCCCCTGTGCCTGCACTCAGCCCCCACTGCAGGCACATTTACCCCTGTGCCTGCACTCACCCCCCCAGTGCAGGCACAACTTGCCCCTGTGCCTGCACTCAGCCCCCAGTGCAGGCACACTTGCCCCTGTGCCTGCACTCAGCCCCCACTGCAGGCACATTTACCCCTGTGCCTGCACTCACCCCCCCAGTGCAGGCACAACTTGCCCCTGTGCCTGCACTCAGCCCCCAGTGCAGGCACACTTGCCCCTGTGCCTGCACTCAGCCCCCAGTGCAGGCACACTTGCCCCTGTGCCTGCACTCAGCCCCCAGTGCAGGCACAACTTGCCCCTGTGCCTGCACTCAGCCCCCAGTGCAGGCACACTTGCCCCTGTGCCTGCACTCAGCCCCCAGTGCAGGCACACTTGCCCCTGTGCCTGCACTCAGCCCCCACTGCAGGCACATTTACCCCTGTGCCTGCACTCACCCCCCCAGTGCAGGCACACTTGCCCCTGTGCCTGCACTCAGCCCCCACTGCAGGCACATTTACCCCTGTGCCTGCACTCACCCCCCCAGTGCAGGCACAACTTGCCCCTGTGCCTGCACTCAGCCCCCAGTGCAGGCACATTTACCCCTGTGCCTGCACTCACCCCCCCAGTGCAGGCACAACTTGCCCCCATCACTGTGTAAAGCTCCCCTGCTGGCGTGCACAGAATAAAAATAAAAAATCATTACTTCACCTTCCGACGATCGCGCTCCCTTCTGCCAGCTGATCGGTGACTTCCTGCTTTGGTCTCAGCATCGGGTCATGTGACCAGAGTGCATCATGTGATCGGATTTCATCACTATGCACTCCTGATGCCGAGACCAAAGCAGGAAGTCACCGATCAGCTGGCAGAAGGGAGCGCGATCGTCGGAAGGTGAAGTAATGATTTTTTATTTTTATTCTGTGCACGCCAGCAGGGGAGCTTTACACAGTGATGGGGGCAAGTTGTGCCTGCACAGGGAAGTGAGTGCAGGCACACCTGATATGCACTGCACCCCTGTCCAGATCTTGGTGCTGGTTTCAGCACCAAGGTGATGGACAGCGGCAGTGCAGTGCATATTGGAGGAGGTTAATGAGCGGGAGCACGTGACCTCCCGCTGCCTCCTGAGGACCGCAGCCAGCCCGCCCCGGCTCCGGACACCACTGCACAGCCTCCCCAGCACTAAAGAACCGTATATTCCCATTATAAGACGCACCCCCCACTTTCCCCCAAAAGTTGGGGGAACAAAAGTGCGTCTTATAATGCGAAAAATACGGTATATATATATATATATATATATATATATATATATATATATATATATATATATATATATATATATATATATATATATTATATATATATATATATATATATATATATATAATAATGTTTTTAGCATTTTTTTTTTTTTTTTTTTTTTTCCCCCCCCCCACAAATGCCTAAAACTTTTGCACAGTACTGTATATATTTTGGCAGTTGCATCTTTACAGTGATGACAGTGTTGGGGATTGTTTGACTTGTTATGCGTTTGCATGAAATACGCTTAGCTTTCACTGCAATTTTTTAAATACAACTTCTCCAATTTTTAGGTACAGTGCACAAAGCCTGAATGTGGAAAGTGGCGTCAGTTAACAAAGGAGATACAGTTAACTGTGCAAATGGCGAAGACCTACAGATGTGGTATGAAGATGAATAATGTCCTGAAGGTAATTTGTCAAGATACTGGGCTCCATTTATGAAAAGCAGTGGAGGAATTGCCTATAACACCCATAAAAGACCACCGTTTTGAGAACTAAATCTGGTATCTTCTTGCTTGTCATGGGGATTGGAGCTAATTCACTCTTTCACTTTTGATACATGCATACTTCTTTTTTTTTTTTTTTTTTATTAATTAATTTATTTTTTTTGCTCTAGCAATTTGAAATTTACATCTTTATGAATTTAACTCACATATTGAGTGCTGCCCTTACGTACCGTTTTTTTTCTGACTATAAGACGCACCCAGATTGTAGAGGACAAAATAGGGGAAAAAATTGAGTTAAAAAATTGGCTTTTAATTAACTGTTATGGGGGGGGACCTGCTGCTGACACTGTTATGAGGGTGTTGTCCCCATCCTTGGCCCCGTCCAGGTAATATATGTCCCCCATCCTTGTATATAGCCTCCCATCCTGGGATATTGCACCCCCAGCCTTGGATATTGCACCCCACCATTTTGGGATATTGCACCCCCCCAATCACTGGATATGGCCCCCATTCTGGCATGTAGCCCCCATCCTGGTATATTTCAGCCCCCCATCAGTGGATATGGCCCCCATCCTGGCGTATTGCAGCCCCCATCCTGACATATTGCAGCCCCCCATTAGTGGATATGGCCCTCCTACTGCAGCACACGTTAAAACAAACAGTATACATACCTGTCCGCCGTCCCCTCCTTCTCTCCCTCTGCAGTCACATTGATCTCTTCCTGTCTGTGTGAGCCAGCGGCATTTGATCATGTGCCTGGACCGCGTAGAGATGACCTCACTGTGCAGTGCAGGGTCACATGATCAGATGCCAGCTCTCACAGACTGGAAGAGATCGATGCAGAGGGAGAGAGGGAGGGGACAGCGTACAGGTATGTATGTATACCGTTTATTATTTTGATGTGTGCTGCAGTGGGGGGGCATATCCACTGATGGGGTGCAATATGCCAGGATGGGGAGTGTCAGTACACTTAGTGTATTGCAATATACACCGCACTGGGAGGTGGACGGCGGGATACAGTGACTATTACAGGAGACTAATGAGCGGGCCCACGTGACCACTGGCTGCCTCTGCAGCCCCTGCCAGCCGTTCCACAGCCGCCCCCCCCCCCCTTACTCCAGCACAGGCTGTACAGCCCCAAAGCAAGTTACTTTTGGACCATAAGACATTTCCCCCCCCTTCCCCCACAATCTGGGGGGAAAAAGTGCGTCGTAGGGTCCTGCCTGCAAACACCTGGTATATTTATTGGCCCATGGGTGCTCAATACTTGTAACAAGCAGTCAAATGCTTGGACAGGCTTGACTTGTGTACCAAGTATAATCGCATCAATTGGTACCCCAAGTATTTTTCTGGAATATCAGTGGATTCCTTTCTGGCTTAGTGACTGGATCCAAAGAGTTGTCATAAATGGCTGCACATCCTGTTGAAAGAATATTTCAAGTGGGTACCACAGGGCTCTGTCCTGGGTCCAGTGTTGTTCAACATCTTTATCAATGATTTTAGATCAAGTAATTGAGGGTAAACTGATTACATTTGCTGATGATAGAAAGCTAGCAGGGATAGCTATTACTAGAAAAGAGGGAGGATGCAAAAAGATATAAACAAACTGGAACAGTGGACAGCAACTAACATAATGGTTGCTAACGTGGAAAAATGCTAAGTCCTACATCTGGGCAAGAAAAATGAAAAAAGACAGAATATACAGAATAGGAGGAATAGGGCAAGAAACGGCACGTGTAAATAAGATTTTAAGTGTAAATGTTATTTCATTGAAAAATAAAAAAAACAGTACTACACTGGTTGTTAATGATGGGTCACATAGCAGCTAAGATGATGCTTTTATTTGTGCAATGTGACTTATTTTCTCACATTTTTCTGTGCTCTTTTAAAAACCGCATTTTTATGGCTGTGTGGGCATGGCCAGCAGCTGATGGGGAGCAGTGTGATGTGCCAGCAGAGAAGGGGTTAACAGATCCTGACTAAGCTGTGTGTGGAGCCAGATGACAGATCAGAAGCTTGTGCCAAGGAAAGAAGAGTTTACACTCATCCTGACAGTGCTCAGCAACTGTGCTGTAGGCTGAAGTAATCTAATACATTATCACCTCATGAGCTGCAGTCAGCTGTATAGGCCACGCCCCCTTTCTTTATGATTACATGCCCATATTCAGTGTGAAGACGGATCTGAGTGGGAATGAACATATGTCTGCTTTACACACAATGTAGTGGGGACACCTTGTGGAAGGCTTAGGAATGGTTTTCAACCAGAATTTTCTAATGAAGTATATTTGAAAGTTTATTAAAATCACTTGCTCTAGACTGTTGGCAAGATTAGCCCGAGGCAGATATACCTCTTCCCCTATCCAATCAATAAAAGATAAGCAGGGTAACATATGGAATGACCCTAAGAATATTGTAAAAACTCTGGGCAGGTTCTATGCTTCTCTATATAAAGAAAATACATTAACTAATCCAGAAAAGCCTTCCTGGCTAAGTAAAATCAAAATGCCATCCATCGCCCAAGACGATATCAATAACTTAAATAATCCAATTGCGATTGGAGAAATTGAAGCGGCAATAAAGAATCTAAACCCTGGTAAGGCCCCAGGACCAGATGGCTATAATGGAGCCTTTTACAAAGCAATGAGAGTACAGATTTCCCCGATCCTTTGCGACTTATATAATGGAATATTACGGGGATCGCCTATCCCAGACAGGATGAATTTAGCGTACATTAAATTAATCCCTAAACCAGATAAAACGCCCACCGACCCAGCAAGCTATAGGCCAATATCCCTGATAAATCAGGATCTGAAACTTTTGTCTAAGATACTGGCTGATAGATTGGCAATGATTTTACCCAAAATAATATCTACACATCAGGCAGGATTCATTAAGGGACGATCGACAACCACAAACATCCGAAAGGCGATGCTTTTGATGGATATTATGGGGAAAAAAGCGAAGCTGAAGGAGGGTAACCCAGCCATGATCACCTTGGACGCTGAGAAAGCATTTGATAATGTCAGGTGGTCATGGCTGGGTACAGTCTTGGATATGGTGGGTCTTACGGGTCCCTTTCGGCACTATATACAGACTCTCTATAGTACTCCTAAAGCCTGCGTGAGTATACCAGGTTTCCTGTCCGACTCCTTCACCCTCCAGAAGGGAACGAGACAGGGATGTCCTTTGTCCCCCCTTCTCTTTAATTTGGCAATAGAGCCTCTGGCACTATATCTGGAGGAATGTAATCCTTACACGGGCTTCACAGTGGGAGCTAGAGAGATTAAACTTTCATTATTTGCGGATGATGTCATCCTATATGTCCAACATCCTGAAAGAGATCTTCCAAAAATCCTGTCAGATATAGAGATGATAGGCAAACAAACTGGATTTTCCCTAAACAAAACCAAATGCGAAATTGTTTATAGACCCGGGGAATAGGATGCAGGGAAAACAATATCTTTGCGGTCTACCAATAAGGAAAGATAGCATTAAATACTTGGGAATACACCTAGCCAGAACACCTGAAATGACATACAAACTGAATTGTTTGCCAATCATACAGCAGATAGAACAGGAATTGGCAAGATGGGTGGGACTACCACTCTCTCTGTTGGGACGTGGCCATTTACTAAAAATGGTCAGTTTTGCTAGATTGCTTTACCCCTTCAAACTATCCCCATGCTGTTGAGACATAGTGACATAAATAGAATTAATAAAGCTTTCTCTAAATTTTTATGGAGAGGTAGGAGACCCCGTTTAGCCTATGCAACCTTGATTCAGTCTAAGCAAGAGGGAGGACTACAGCTCCCAGATGTTCGGGGATACAATCTAGCTTGTATCCTACGCAATGTCCTTGATTGGATCAGAGGCACCAACAGATTCTCAGATACCACTTTAGAGGGGGAATGGGCCAGACCTTGGGATTTAGTAGCCTTATTACACTCACCAATACCCTTTCTGCCCCCTAATTTAAAGAACACGGTGATATATAAGGACACTATAGCGACGTGGAAGGAGGTCAGGAAAAAACTCAAGTTAGCATGGAAAATTTCGAAACTGCTTAACCCCTGGAGCGGTCCGTCTTTTCCTCTGGGACGTGAAAACTCATTGTTTAAAATATGGAGAGACAGGGGTATCAAGACGTTGGGAGATCTCATGAATCTGGAGGAAAAAAGGTGGATGTCAGAGACAGAGGTCTTGCATAAATATAATTTATCCCAATTCCACGCTTTGCAATATCGTCAGTTGAGACATCATCTCCTATCACATTTACGAGATATATCAGGGGAAATGGAGAACTCCTTGTGGTCTGAACTGATATCTATGAATGAAGATGAGGTATCTATTACTTCACTATACGCCAAATTAAAACAGGTTCTTAGACCACAAGGAAAGAGGGGCCAATTTAACAAATGGCGAAAGCATTTCACAGACCCGGAGCTTTCACAGAAAATCCTTGAGGGGTGGGGCACGATCAGACAACATGTTATTAATGAGAGATGGAAAGATTCACAATTTAGGATCATGCACTGCACCATTCAGGGCTTTAACATTCCTCCCTCTAAAACCAATCAGGAAAGAGGGGTCCATTGCCCAAAATGCAAAACACCCATGTCTGATTTGGAACACGGTCTGTGG
Source organism: Allobates femoralis (assembly GCA_033576535.1). Taxonomy (NCBI): domain Eukaryota; kingdom Metazoa; phylum Chordata; class Amphibia; order Anura; family Aromobatidae; genus Allobates; species Allobates femoralis. Next base: position 215,910,881 of record JARQOC010000005.1, on the reverse strand, counting down.
TCCTGTGCCGAGACTCAGAAGTACTGGAGAACAATAGATGCATGGACTAGAAAGATTTGTGGAGATATGGGAGAGCTAGACCCGATGAGATGGATTTTTCATTACCACCCAACTTCCCAAACGATAAAGCAACCCCATGTATTATGGCATTACATCGCGCTGGTAGCAAAGAGGCTCTTACTCCAGTACTGGCTCAATGACAGGCCTCCAGACCTTGCCCAAGTGAAAATGACGTTGCACCACACACTGTCACTTGAATCCATAGATACGCTTCGCAATCCAAGTAAATTGGCCAAAAAATTATTTTTCAAATGGAGACGTTTCATTGAAAATGAGTTCACGGATGTAGAAATTGGAAATTTTATGCTGCCCTTCCGAGCATCGACATGGTATGCCCTGGAAGAGTTAGAGGGTACATTGGGTAGGCTAAGGTGTTAGGTATAGGAGATGTAATAATCTTTGGTACTAGATTGGTAATATTTGCAATATTTTCTTTATTTGATTGGATATTGGTTAATATATGTGGATAATTTCATACGGGATGGGGGGAGGGAGGGATATGGGGACAATATAATATACAATACGAATGCTTTGACTTATATTTCACTGATCTGCACAGTTTTCTTGTAGGAAGGCTCCATTTGTATGAATATTTGTTTCTTTTTCTTGATTCTGTACAAATATTTTTATGACTAAAACCCAATAAAAATGATGATTAAAAAAAAAATCACTTGCTCTGCATCGTTATTAAATAAAAATGTAAACGGCGGTTACACTTTAACCATACTAATAGATTACAGATTGAACATGAGTTAACCGTGTGATGCGGCAGCAAAAAAGCAAACACAATTCTGGGATGTGTTAACAGAAGCATAGTCTAAATCAGGGGTCTCAAACTCCAGGCCTCGAGGGCCGCACACAGTCCAGGTGTTCAGGATGTCTATAGTATTTGACAGTTGGTAATCAAACTACCAACTATCAAATTCTAAGGAAATCCTGAAAACCTGGACTGTGTGCGGCCCTCGAGGCCTGGAGTTTGAGACCCCTGGTCTAAATCATGTGAAGTCATTATGTCACTCTTCTGTTTGGTCAGACCTCATCTTGAATACGGTGTCCAGTTTAGAGCACCACATTTTAAAACAGACATTAACACACTGGAGCAAGTTCAAGTTCAGAGAAGAGCGACCAGAATGGTGACCGATCTGCAAACCATGTCCAATGAGGAACGGGTTATAGGATTTGGGAATGTTTTGCTTGCAATGGGATGAAACTGAAAGGGGGAAAACAGATTAGATATTAGAAAAACGTTTTGACAGGGTGATCAACGAGTGGAACAGACTACGAGAGGTAGTGAGTTCTCCTTCAATGGAAGTCTTTAAATAGAGGCTGGACATACATCTGTCTGGGATGATTTAGTGAATCCTGCTTTGAGCAGGGGGTTGGACTAGATGACTTAGGATATCCATTCCAACTCTACTATTCTATGATTGACTTTCCTTACAAGCACTGAGCACCCAAGCACGGTAGTGCTCCCTCATCACTGGTGACCAACTTTAGGTTTAAGAACGCATGACCTTTCTTTTGCGCTCCATTGGGAGACCCAGACATTGGTGTATAGCTTCCGACCTCCGGAGGACACACAAGGCATTACACCTAAAAGTGTAACTCCTCCCCTACTGCCTATACACCCCCTCCCAGGAGAATCCCATCAGTTCTTTGCTTTGTGTTGAAGGAGGCACGCTCTACACTCATGCTCTCTCACTACTTAGTGTCGGATGGAAGCAAAGAGTATCTTTTGATCCCCAGCATGTCTCCTTCCTCTTCCCCAGGGCGGAGGCGGTTGAGGTACCCTTGGGGTACAACGGGCTGGAGCCCTCATGCTGCGTATCCTTCCCCATCCCTTAGGGGCTCTGGGGAAGTGGGATCCCCCTGGCCCCCCTCTTCTGGGCTCATCCACACAGTCCACGGCTCCCTGGGTGTCTGCTGGCCTGCGTGAGGGATCCACTGGGTCCGGACCCTGCACCACCAATGAGGTACTCTGTGTGGGTCTGGGATGCCTTTGCAGCTGTATTAGGCTGGCTGGGAGTGGAGCACTGTCTCCCCCGGCCTCCTGGGATCCTGGCCAGTCACTCCCGCGATTTTCGCGGGTGCACCGCGCTGGCCCCCTGCTGGCAGGCGGCCGCGGTGATACATTTAGGCCCCGGCTTGCGGCCTAGTCTATCTGGAGCCACGCCGGGGCTTCATGGGGCGGAGCCGCACCTCGTCCTCATGAGAGGCTTGTGCCCGCCCCTCGGTAGGCCGGCCGCGGCAGGCCGAGCCCTGGTCCCCTATGGGAAAGGCTGCCCTGCAGCTTAGGGGCGTTTCTGCAGTGTGGAAAGGGCCTGCCCTCCAGATTCGTGCGCTTTTGGGGACACTCCCGGGCACTCCCTCTCTCTCAGCCCCATCGGCCATCTTGGGGGCTTCTTGTCCCTGCACTTTGCTGCTGGCTGCAGGGTCTGAGCGTCTCTGGAGGGCACACAAGGTCTGGTAGGTCACCCCAGTCTCTGGTGGTGCTCCATTATCCCCCCTTTTCTCTGCAGTTACACCCCAATTCCCTTCCTTTGAGATCTATCATTGGATGCACTGTGAGGATATCATGTCTAGCTCCAGGAACAAAGCTCCCAGGGTGCAGACACGTTATCATGCTTGCACAGCATGTAAGGCTCAGCTGCCTGCTGGATCCTCTTTCCCTCATTGCTCGGCTTGTGCCCCGCAGGAGGCTGATATTTCGCCGGCTAATGTGATCCAAGTAACTGCCTTGGTCCACGAGCCACCCCCCAGTTCTGGGTCGGTGGCGTCTCCGCCTGGCCCGGTGGATCCAACAGTACCTCCGCCTTGGACGGCTGTTTTTGCTCAGTCTATTTCTGACTCTGTGTCTCGGTCTATGGCTGCTATGACCAGAGCCTTACAGGAGTCCCTGTCAGGTGGATGGGAAGGTTCCCCTGGGTTCTCCGCCACTCGTCGTAGGCGTCGGAGTGGTTCTTCTCCGATTAGGGGTTTGGACTCTGGCGACAATTCTGGCCTCTCGGAACCGTCCCCGCGACCTCCTAAATGGCCACGCCGGGCGGTTTCCCTGCGCCCTCGCAGGCGGGTTCCCGAGCTGCGGGCTCACTGTTGGAGGGGAGGAGGAATTGGACTCCGTCCGGGCTCCTGACGAGGACCAGGACGAGGGTTCTTTGGTGGACGACTTAGTGTCTTCTATCAATACGGTGTTGGATTTGACGGCGCCTGCGCCGCCGGTGGATACTTCCGTGTCAGAGGAACTTTATCAGTTTCTCCCCCAGCCAGGTCCAGGGGATCCTTCCTAGATCATTCTAACTTCCGCTCTACTGTTCAGACCCCTCGGGCCTGTCCTGACAAGCGATTTGCTAGGAAGCAGAAGGATTCCCGTTATCCTTTCCCACCAGAGGTAGTCAACGGGCTGGTCTGTTTCCCCGAGAGTGGACCCTCCGGTTTCTCGGTTGTCTGCCAAATACCGTGATGTCGGTGGCGGACGGGTCCTCTCTCAAGGACCCCACGGACAGGAAGATTGAGCTTCTGCAGAAGTCCATTTTTGAGGCCACGGGTGCCTCTTTTGCTCCAGCTTTCGCAGCTGTGTGGGCCCTTCAGGCGGTCTCAGCCTGTCTCTCGGAGATCCCTGGAGTTTCTTCGGGGATTCCTGAGGTGGCGGTCCTGACGTCTCAGGCTGAGGCGTTTACGGACTATGCTAGATCCGCAATCATGGAAACTGCTACTCGTTCTGCGGTGGCTTCGGCTAATTCGCTAGCAGCCCGACGGATGTTGTGGCTGCGTGACTGGAAGGCGGACGCTACGTCTAAGAAGTTCCTCCAGGGCCTCCCGTTTTCGGGAGATAGACTTTTTGGGGAACGTCTTGACGATCTCATCAAGGAGTCTACGGGTGGAAATCCACTTCCTTGCCGCAATCTAAGGTGCAGAAGACCGGTCAGCGTCAGCTGCATGCTAGATTTCGCTCCTTTCGTCTCTCCTCCAAATCGACCTCATCCTCGTCAACCTCCTCCCGTCCGGACAAGGACCAGAGCTCCCATAGGTCCTGGAAGCCTAAGGCCCAGCAGAAGAAATCTGCCGGCCCCTCAGCCACCAAGCCTGCCTCCTCCTGACTCTTCGCCTCTTCCGGGAGCGTCCAAGATCGGTGGCAGGCTCTCCCGTTTTGGAAGCATCTGGCAGGATCGTATCCAGGACCAGTGGGTGGTGGACGTGTCTCTCATGACTACAGGATCGAACTAGAGTCGAGGCATCCGACTCGGTTCTGCCTCTCTTCGCCACCTCCGGCAAGGGTGGCGGCTTTTCAACGGGCGCTGGACGCCCTGCTACAAAGCGGGGTTGTGGTCCCGTTCCCGTCGGAGGAACGGTTTCGGGGGTTTTATTCCAACCTCTTCACGGTTCCGAAAAAGGACGGGTCAGTTCGACCGGTGTTGGACCTCAAGCTCCTCAACAGACATGTGAGAGTCAGGCCCTTCAGGATGGAATCCTTACGCTCGGTGATAGCGTCCCTGTCTCAGGGGGACTTCCTGGCTTCGGTGGACGTGAAGGATGCTTACCTCCACATCCCCATTGCTCCTGCTCACCAGCGATGGCTGCGGTTTGCTGTGGGAGAGGACCACTTCCAGTTTGTGGCGTTGCCCTTCGGCCTCTCTCGGCTCGAGGATCTTCACCAAGGTGATGTCGGCTATGGTGGCAGTGCTGCATTTGCAAGGGCACGCGGTCACTCCGTACCTGGACGACCTGTTGATCAGAGCCTTGTCTGCGGAACAGTGTCAGTTGAGTCTTACAGCCACTTTGAACACCCTCCGGACATTCGGTTGGATAGTAAACTCCCCGAAGTCGGTACTCGTCCCGACGCAGAAGATCTTGTATCTGGGAATGGAGTTCCAAACTGTCCCGGCTCTGGTGATCCTTCCCCTCGACAAGCAGTCCTCGATTGTGGAGGAGGTCCGGTTCCTTTTGCAGGCGGACTTGGTTCCCATCCGACGTCTTATGCACGTCCTGGGGAAGTTGGTGGCGACCATCGAGGCGGTCCCTTTTGCGCAGTTTCATCTGCGTCCGCTTCAACTGCAGATCCTGCGCGGATGGGACAAGAATCCGTCCTCTCTAGATCGGTGCATTGCCCTTTCTTCCGCAACGAAGGAGTCTCTTCGATGGTGGATGGTGCCCAGGTCGATGTCCCGATGCAGGTCATTTCTTCCCATCTCTTGGTTGGTGGTCACGACGGATGCCAGCCTTCTGGGCTGGGGTGCGGTGTTCCTGCATCACAGGGCTCAGGGCACCTGGACGTCACAGGAGTCTACCTTACAGATCAACGTCCTGGAGATTCGTGCTGTCTACTTGGCGCTCCTGGCCTTCCAGAGGTTTCTGTCGGGGAATCCAATTCGGATCCAATCCGACAACGCGACTGCGGTCGCCTACATAAACCGCCAGGGAGGCACTCGCAGCCGTCAGGCGCTTGCGGAGGTCCAACCCATCCTTCGGTGGGTAGAAGACAACAACGCGTTGATCTCGGCTGTCCACATCCCGGAGTGGACAATTGGGAGGCCGACTACCTAAGCCGGCAAAGAATGGACGAGGAGAATGGGCTCTACACACAGAGGTGTTCCAGCACATCTGCACCGCTTGGGGAGCTCCAGACGTGGACCTGATGGCGTCCAGGCTTAATCGGCAGGTCCCAGCCTTCATGTCTCGCGCCCGAGACAGTCTGGCAGTGGGGACGGATGCTCTGGTCCAGGATTGGTCCCGCTTTCGTCTTTCGTATGTCTTTCCCCCATTGGCCTTGTTGCCCAGGGTTCTGCGGAAGCTCGGGGCGGAATGCAGGCGAGCCCTTCTCATCGCCCCGGACTGGCCCAGGAGGGCTTGGTACCCGGAACTGTGGAGACTGTCGGTGGGGGATCCATGGAGGCTCCCGGATCGGCTGGATCTCTTCTCAGGGTCCCTTCTTCCGCCACAATTCCTCGGCCCTGAGCCTGACTTTGTGGCGCTTGAGGTCTGATTGTTGACGTCCCGTGGTTTCTCCTCTAACGTCGTAGCTACCATGAGACAGGCCAGGAAACAGGTTTCTGCAGGGATCTACCGCAGAGTATGGAAGATTTTCTTCTCCTGGTGCCGTGTTCACGGCAATTCTCCCTGGCCTTTCTCTCTGTCGACCCTTCTGGCTTTCCTCCAGTCGGGTTTGGATAAGGGTTTGGCTCTTAGTTCCATCAAGGGGCCGATATTGGCCCTGTTGGTCCTTTTTGGTAAGCGTCTGGCTACGCTTCCTCAGGTGAGGACGTTTGTTCAGGGGGCGAGTCACATCATTCCTCCCTACAGACGTCCTTTGGACCCATGGGACCTTAACTTGGTCCTTGCTGTGTTGCAGAAGCCGCCTTTTGAGCCTCTTAAGGAGGTTTCACTTTCCAGGCTTTCACAAAAGGTTGCCTTTTTAGTTGCCATCACTTCTCTGCGGAGAGTTTCAGAGTTGGCCGCTTTGTCATGTTGGTCTCCTTTTCTGGTGTTTCACCAGGATAAGGTGGTGCTTCGGCCTGTGGCGGAGTTCTTTCCTAAGGTGCTCTCCCCTTTCCATCTGAATCAGGACATTGTCCTGCCATCCTTTTGCCCGCATCCGGTTCACCAGTAGGAGAAGGCTCTCCATACTTTGGCTCTGGTCAGGGCTCTCAGGATATACGTGTCCCGAACGGCATCATTTCGCCATTCGGATGCGCTGTTCGTTCTGACTGTGGGTCAGAAGAAGGGTGAGCCAGCCTCCAAGTTTCCTTGGCTGGGTGGATCAAGACTCCTATTCGGGAGAGCTTATGTATCCTCTGGTTTGCCTGTACCTACTGGTATTGAGGCTCATTCCACAAGGGCTGTGGGGGCCTCGTGGGCTTTGCGTCATCAAGCCTCAGCTCTTCAGGTGTGTCAGGCGGCCACATGGTCTAGCCTTCACACCTTTACTAAGCATTATCAAGTCCATGCTGTGGCATCGGCTGATGCCAATGTGGGCAGGCGGATCCTTCAGGCAGCGGTTGCTCATTTATGATGGGCCTGCTTTTGGGTTTTTTTTTTCCCGCCCTGGGATAACTTTTGAACATCCCAATGTCTGGAGCGCAAAAGAAAAAGAGAATTTTGTTTACTTACCTTAAATTCTTTTTCTTATAGCTCCTATTGGGAGACACAGCTCCCACCCTGTGCCTTTTTGGGGCTTTGTTCTCTGCTAGTGCCTGGTGTCGTTTTTCACCTCGCGTGTTGGCCCTGTTGGCCGTTTGTTATTTCCCAGTCCTGTTGGTCTGGGTGCGGGTGGTCTTTCCTCCTTCCTGCTTGTGCACCGAACTGATGGGATTCTCCCGGGAGGGGGTGTATAGGCAGTAGGGGAGGAGTTACACTTTTAGGTGTAATGCCTTGTGTGTCCTCCGGAGGTCGGAAGCTATACACCAATGTCTGGGTCTCCCAATAGGAGCTATAAGAAAGAGTTTACGGTAAGTAAACAAAATTCTCTTTTTTGTTGTGCTTGAAAAAGTATCACTTGCTCTTGAGCTTAAAGGGAACCTGTCACAACCCTCCCCCGGGCACTTGATACTGTGCCCAGCTGATTGTACATGATGTAAATGGGATTCTAGTAACCCCTGTATGTACCTGTTGTGACCCCACATTCCTGTGATATGAAGTTATATTCACCCTGGAGCTGGCCTCCTGTTGAGTCCTGGAGACAGCTATTTGTGTCGTGGTGGGTAGAATCTGTGAACGAAAAGAATGCGCAATAGGGTCTTATCTCAATGATACACTGTCGCTTATCGATGTGGAATTGCTCACCTTTGTCAGTTGTGAAACCCACAACTGGTAGAATAGCGTACAGGCAGCTGCTGCAGGGACCGCACTCCCAACGGTGACCGTGGTTGTAATACAGAATCCTGGACAAAGTGCCTCAGTGTCCGCGCTGCTGCTCCGAGACCAAAGACACACAGACACGGGAATGTCTGGATCAGCAATAGCCTTTATTTTCCGACGCGTTTCGGAGCCTCCTCCCGAGCTCCTTCCCCTGAGGAAGGAGCTCGGGAGGAGGCTCCGAAACGCGTCGGAAAATAAAGGCTATTGCTGATCCAGACATTCCCGTGCCTGTGTGTCTTTGGTCTCGGAGCAGCAGCGCGGACACTGAGGCACTTTGTCCAGGATTCTGTATGGTGGGTAGAATGCTCGCCACCCATCCATCCTGGTAATCCAGCCCTGCTGGTTTCAAATTTGCCGCTCCTCCTCTGGCCGGCTCGGTGAGTGACAGGAGCACTCGCGATGGCGCAGTGAAGCGGGTGTCTGCGGTGCATGGATCAGTGCTTTTGGCGTCCCAACTTCAACAGCTCGCAATTATACTTGGGACTGTGGATAAATTGGTGCGAGAGGTTGTTGGTGATATCTTAATCACCTTTTTTTTTTTTTTTTGGAGGTGGGGCTTTTGGATGGGGATTGAAGAATAAGGTTACCTACTCTTGCTCTTCTTAGGAAGGTCTGGCAGAAGGTTAAAACATTTTCGATATAACCGGTCATACGCCGTTTACTCTTCTTTGGGATAATCCCACATTGTCAGAAATATATAAATTAAATGGCTATGGTATATGGAAGGGAAAAGGAGTTTAATATGTAGCACAAATACTGACTGGGGAAGTACTTAAGTCATTTCAGCAAATATATGATGAGTTCTTTATTCCACAAAACACATTCTTTTTCTACCTTGAATTCCGTCATGCATGGATGAGTCAGCCACATCACTTACAGGGTAAAATACAACATCACCTTTTGTTTAACACTTTGTTGAGTCACGGTGGGGGTAAGGGTCTGATATCCAGGATTTACGGCATTTTAACGCAACAATTTAATTGGGACAAACCGATACTAATTAAGGAAAAATGGGAGAGAGACGTGGGGGAAGATATATTGGATAGTGTTCCCCTATTATCTATATGTGAGGCACAAAGATTGTCTCAACTATACCTACTCCATAGAGTTTATAGAACACCGGAATTCCTGCATCGGGTAGGACTCGGAGTAGATGCTTGCTGTCCTAAATGTGGGGAGGATGATGCTGATTTGTTACATATGTTTTGGAATTGTAGGCATATTGCAAGATTCTGGAGTGAATGTATTAGGTATGTCAATAACATGTTTGATTCTGCCTTAACTTTGCATCCATTGGTATGTTTTTTGGGATGTGTGGGTTCTGATAGGTATGAGGTTAACTAAGAACTGGCTCTAAAACATACTCTTTCAGATTAGAAAAATGATTGCCGCACACTGGCTTGTTTCACAGCATCTTAGATTGCAAGAATTTGTGGATAGGATGAAGATTCTTATTAATATGGAGGAAGGGGTGTATAAAAAGCGTAAAGCCATTCACAAATTCGACAAGGTGTGGAACAAGTGGTGCACTTTCCATGGGTATT